>RCHF01000166.1:0-49398 GCA_003987895.1 Neonothopanus nambi
TAAAGAGTGAATGACAACTCGATATTAGAACAGCACCAACCAGACTCCAACAAATTCGATGTCGGCATCAACAGAGAAAGCTTTCTTGAATGCGTTTGATTGTTTCCAACCAAGCTCATCTTCTCGGGTGTACATCTTATATGCAAAGGGTACTTGCTGGTGGTTGCATGCTGGGAGAATTCCGACCTACAAAACGTATTACACGCTGTTATATATTTTATCTTGTTTACGAACGGCATACCTTATGAATCATTCCTGCGAGACTAATACAAAAAGTTTTCAATACTGCGTTCGCAGACGGAAAGGGAACTTACCTGCGCGCTGTATACGCTCCTCGAGAAAAACCAAAGATACAGATGCGATCACCTGCGGTATCTGTGACAAATACTCAGCCCAAGCTCGCGAACCAGTAGAGTAAGTTTTTTTTTACAGTTCTGCATAAGAAATTCGTATCCTCCTGTCAACAAGGTCAGTCATATGACAAAGCTCAAAATTCAACTGTGAAATCTCACCCATGACGTGAGCGTGCAAGTTCCATGCAATTGCTTCGTCGAGAGCCTATGACCGCGTGTCAGTTGGTAAGGCAAGAGATAATGCACCTCGATAAGGCCTACCTTGGAAATTTTAGACCAAAATGGAGTGGCCACCTCCGGCGTTGTGTATGTTCCGATTCCGGCCTGTAAGCTCAAGACTATTAGTGTTAACTGGGTGCTATGTTGAATATTTTGCCTACTTGGTAATAAACCATTTGTTTAGATCGGTCGTCCTTCTTAAGTGCCGAGAAGAGTTGAATAATGTTGGAGTTCTGGGATGAATTCCATGTCAAAATATCTGCTATAGGTATACCAAAAGTTGATTGTACACACGTCAGAATCAAACCTACCAATGCATCAGTTTCAAACTCGGTATGGAGAGGAATTTAAACGTACTGGTCGCCAGTTCCGTCAAAACACAATACCAATGTGCGATATGGATGCACAGGCGGTATTACATTTCTATCATAGAGTGTGTCTTCGGTGCTGCTAGGGGAGGACGGAGTAATAGGAGATGTTGCAGCGTGGCTGTTGTCGGTAAGAGTGTGCTCTTCAGCAGTTGCAGACGTGGATTCAGGCATGGTAGTTAGAGTCGATAATCTGGTTGACGTTTTCGGTTATAAACTGGACCATAGACGCTTCCATACCAGCTGTCATGGGCGACCGTCTTCCAGTGTACATAAGTATTATGAATTCTTGGTATCTTCCTGACATCCAGATCTGAGTTCCATATAACCTGGATCCGATTAAGAAGGTTTCCTGTGAAGACGTTTTAGGCTCATCCTTTTAGTAGGTAAACTCAGCCTCGGAGGCACGGGAACGTAACTGAATTTCGCCACCGATGACCCTTTTTATCACGCAGTCCCTATGCTTCGGGCTGCTTCCAGTTCGAGATACATATCACGTTGAATCTCGATTTAAGCACTTGAAATGATTCCGACAGGTGACTCAGGCGAGGCGAGGCAGCCCTATCCCCACAGCCTAAGTATAGAGCTTGAAGGTAAGTAGCCTAGTGGGCGTAAAAGCCACGGATTTCCTAGTTAGAAAAGATTCGTGGGGCCAGATTACTCACTGTAACATGCGGACGGACAGCTAACTTGAATTTTGAGACCAAAGCGACTTGCAGACAGTAGTTGAAGGTCACCGGTCAATCGGTCATGATCGGAGCCTGATCTGAGTTCAAATATCGATCCAGCGGAGATTCAACAGGTTTTACCTCCGCGCGGAGGATTATTCGACGTTGTTCTCCTACTAGGTGTCCTAAACCATGTATACCCGAATTCGAGCTACAAAGCTGCTTGCGGTGAGGGACGTACAAGCGCCGCTCTTGCCTATCGAGAAGCTGTTCAAATTCGGGAGGGTGGAGTTTGCACAAGGTCTGTCTCCAAATCTGGATTCCTGAACGTAATGACACACCTAACTTCCTTCCCGAATCCTTGTGATAAAGTCTTCCTGAAAGCTGAACCTAGATATGAAAGCCGGAAGACAACATGAATGGAAACACTCGCGTAACGTATCGGATACTTGACATGAATGCGCAGCGACATAGTTTCTTTTTAAAAGATGAAGGATATAAAGATGCGTGATTCAGCAGATTCAACTGAGGGAGTTTCTTTCAACTTCTTATTTCTTTTTTTTCATTCGTAGTACTTACTTTTGCACTCGAGTTGGATCACAGGCAGCTATCGAGTTGCTACTTCACAAAGAGCAAATTTTGTAATGGCGATACTCACTGATGTATGCTTTCGTAAATACTGTCGTACGGAGGTCGGAATATAATACTCTCCAGGGTCCGAGGTACGTGATATTGCTATGTACCAAAGAGGAAAGATCACGAGTATACAAATCCATCTTCGCAGACTCTTTCAATTGGTTTTCTCCGACAGTTGACGGAGCTGACACGACTCGTAAACAGCCTTGACAGGCGACTTGCGCAAGATGCGAAGAGCACCATTGCAAGTGTCATTATATTTCCGAAAGGACTCTATGGAAGGAGAATTGAACAAACTTCCAGACTCAATGTTATTCTCGAAAACAATGACACACACAATACGGGCTCAGTGTATTGTTTTTCAGTATTTGGGAACCCATACGCAGGGTATGTAAATCTTTCAAAAGTATATAAGATCTTCAACATCATTACACTCCTTCACTGTTCCCTCAGATGGATCAAATTACTCCCATTCAGGTCTTTGAACTTGGTGCAGACGAGGCCTACCTCAAATCAAGACCCCTCCCTACTGCACCAGATGGCCAGTATGACTGGCAAGTTCCCGCAAATGCAAACATTTCGCCTCATGCGCATTCCGGTATTACCAACCTTCTAGCAGAGGTAAGAGATCAACTTCGAGGACTTTGGTTACCGAACTAATCTTTTGTCAACAGATTGAAAGCATCAAGTCAAAAAACAACAGCCCGCCTGATCCTAAGTTGGTTGTACGTTCTTACTTATTATTTCAGTTGGCGACTTCCAATGGTGAGGTATACAGGGCGCTTTCCTTGATACCTCCATTCACCCCGACTCTGTCGATGACCGTAAAGGAGCAGTGAGCCGATTCTACGCAAAATATTCTTGAACAAATACTTACATGTCTTACAGTTTGCAGCCGGGTTGACACTTTTGTCGCAACTGCCTCCAGGCTCGGAAGTAGCTACCGATATGTCTAATGCGGCTATCGGTGTGCTTTATAACACCATTCCTCATGTACGCCGTACACTTCGAGATAGCGAAGCTTTGCTCATTACTCCCAGCCCCCTGCCGCCCTATTAGGTCCTGTTCACGCCTTCCGCCAAGCTGATGGAGGTGGTAACAATCTCCAAATCCCAGACTTAGGCCGTGCCGGTACCGCCTATGCAAGGAGTGTGCAAAGAAAATGGTGCTCGACATCGTTCTCGTTGCCGGATCCGGGCCTTGTTTTCGATACTCTTCTCAAGAGACGTACTGTGGGTCTTGAAGATTCATCAGTATTGTTATTGACCTAATTTCCGGAATTAGTTCAAGGAACATCCAGGAGGAAACTCAAGCTTGACGTTCGCTTTTGCCTCTCTTGTCACTCACAGCCTGTTCCGTACGGACTATAAAGATTGGAATATCAACAACACGAGTTCTTACTTGGATTTGAGCCCTTTGTATGGAATTAGTAAGGACTATATTCATTCCCCATGAAACGATAGTCTTATTTTTTCAATGCAGATCAGGAAGCTCAAGATTTAGTTCGCGACAAGGCCTCTGGTCGCGGGCTTCTCTACCCAGACACATTCTCAGAAGAAAGACTCTTGTTTCTACCTCCGGCAGCTAGTGCATTGCTGGTCATTTTATCTCGCAATCACAATGTAAGTACTTATATGCCTTTTTCTTTTCTCCAAGTTGCTCACGAGGTTCTGTCCGAACAGTACGTAGCTGAGATGTTGTTGAAAATCAATGAACGCGGGACCTGGACGGATCCACCTCCGACAGACGAGGCAGCTCGAGCTCGACAAGATGAGGAGATCTTCCAGACAGCAAGACTTATCAAGTAAGAAACGCATACAAGGCATGTTCCTGAGCTAACACATTTCACGTAGCGGTGGTCACTTCATGAGTCTGATCATGGGAGACTATGTTGCAGGATTCCTCGGTCTTTCCGAGGGAAACGCTTGGAACATGAACGCCTTCGATGTAAGTGGCATAAGATGATACCGAAAGCATGCTGTAAACCTTCCACTTTGACCTCTTTAGCCCATCAAGAATAAAAATGGAACCGAAGTAGAGCGCGGCCAGGGGAATCATTGCAGTGTCGAATTTAATGTTCTTTATCGGGTACGTAATCTTCATTCTGCTTTTCATCTTTGACATATTTTCCTGACTTTTGAATTCTATTCAGTGGCACGCGACCACGTCTGCTGTCGACGAACAATGGATTAATGACTTCTTCTCCAGCAACCTTGGCAAGCCCGCTGAGCAGCTGACAATTGCGGACTTTGGGGGAGCATTCTTGAAAATACTTTCACAGATCGATCCTGATCCTAGCAAGCGCACTTTTAATGGGTACGTACCTGCTTTCCCTTCTTCGACATTTTCTCATGTCATTGTCTGCACGATGGTCATTTCTGGACGACAAATAGACTCCAACGTGGACCTGACGGCAAATTCTCTGACGATGCTATTGCTGGAATTCTTCATGACGCGACTGAGAATCCAGCGGGGGCTTATGGTGCTCAAGGAACACCCGCTGCACTTAGGGTAATTGAAATTTTAGGAATTCAGCAGGCACGTCAATGGGGTGTCTGCACCATGAATGAGTTCAGAGAGTTCTTGGGTCTGAAACGTACGGATCTGGTTCCTCGTAAAAGTAAATTGAAGGATCTGACAGACCATTCCAGAATTCGACACTTTCGAGGAGTGGAATCCTGATCCTGAGATCGCTGTATGTAACATTGTTTCCTTATCTTGAAACGTCAACTCAGGGGTCTTAATTCAGAACGGCGCTCGCCGGTTGTATGGCCATATAGACAATCTTGAGCTCTACGTAAGTCGATATTCCGCCGACCACCCTTTCAATTTTGACAAACAGTTCTGCAGACGGGCTTGCAATGCGAATCGACAATGCCTCTTTCGGGCGGACTTCGGTTTGCGTGTGGATATACCGTACGTCGCGGAATTCTGAATCCAGCGATACCGTGTCTTCTAATACTGATAATGTACTAGATGACGAGAGCTGTATTAGGCGATGCGATTGCTTTGGTTCGCGGCGATAGATTCTACACTACTGCTTTCAGTCGTGAGTGATTAAGTTACTTGACGGGCCTGGTCAATGTTGGTTGATCTAGTTCATTCTGTGATGCTAGCTGCGAATCTTACTACCTGGGGATACCAAGATACGATGAGAGATCCAAATAATGGAGGATTCGGAGGAAACTGTATATCTTTTCTATTGGTATTCGTGCTAGGTGTCAATCACTCAACTTCAATCTCGCAGTGCCGAAACTTCTAATGCGGCATCTCCCCCGCCACTATCCTTTCGTGAATATCTTCCCTTTCACTAATCATTGGTTTTTTCTGATCATCTCTACCATAGAACTCCGTATACGGATGTTTCCCGTTCTTTACGCCTCAGAAGATGCACGATAGCTTGACCCGCCTGAAGATGGCAGATCGCTATACCTTTACTCGCCCGGTCACTACGGTGATTCCGAAAGTCTTGAACACCTTCACTGGGATTAAATACGTGTTTAATGACCCCACTCGATTCCATACGGTGTATGATATGAAGGGCCTCGGGAATGGGTACGGGTTCATGTTGATTTTTGATCAGGCAACGAAGTAGGCTTTGTTTTCTTCAGCTTTTAAAGCTTGTTGTGATTGATTCGGCCATTTTTTGTTACTAGACACGATGCGGATAAGGCATTGGCCCTTCATGCTCTCTTCCCAGCTCAAGACTCCTTGGACATATATAGGAGGTGGTACAGTACCAACGTGGCCCAGAAGATCAAAGAGAGGTCTTGGAAGTACGATGGTGTGCCAGGAACCTACATTGATATTGTGAAGGACGTGATCAATGTAACGTCAGTTCATTGGGCTGCTGATCGTCTGGTAAGTCTATCTCCGATGCAAGTCCTTTTATTGTCAGCTGAATTATGATCGGAATAGTGCGGCCTGGATATGAAGACAAAAGATAACCCTTCGGGAATATATACAGAGCAAGAAGTCTATGATATGTTCTCTACTTTGGTAAGTCAACGTTGAAACGTGCTTCCGAGGCTTGTAACTAATGCATTGCTCTTCCCTAGTTCACGTGGGTATCCTCGAGTTATTAAAGATTCGAAGGAGTATACTCATTCATCTACAGCCTGACTTTCTTGAGTATCGGTGATAACGAACATGGGTTTTCTTTGCGTACAACCGCCCTACAAGCAGGTGGAGTCCTTCAAGCGTTGATAGCCAAAACTATTCTCGAAGTCAATCCTAGCACTTCTCCAGTAAGCATACTAGATTAGACGCTTGTATATGTTACTAACTAGGACATAGAGCGCCCTTCTGGGTGTAGCTGCCCGCGTTAAGAGTTTCTTCTGGCCACCAAGTGAAAAACCGTATTACCCCTTCCTAAGCAAACTCTCAGACACTGGACGTCCGGTCAACGAATTGGTAGCTATGGTCGTTGGTCTTGCCGTTGGATCTTCCGTGAATTACGCTCAAGCTGCTGTCAATGTTATCGATTTCTACTTTGACGATGAACGTGCTCAAGAGAGGGCGAAGATCATTCAATTGGTTGGATCTGATGATGATAAGAGTACGGAGACTCTCAGGGGTTATGTTCGTGAAGCAATGCGTGAGTTTTTAATGTCGACGTATGTTCCTCGGAAAACTTTATGTCTAATTTTCTCGTGGTGCAGGACTCAATCCTCAATTTACTGGTCTTTGGAGAGATGTGGTTGCAGATGCGACTATTCCTCAAGGACCTGGCTTAGACCCTCTCGTCGTCAAAGCAGGAGATCGTCTATGGGGAAGCTTCAAGAATGCTCATCGAAACGTACGTTCCTCACAGTCACTTCATCTATACCCTATCTCATTCTAACTTCCTTCTCAATCATCCATCAGCCCTTGGACTTCCCAGACCCCCTAAAAGTCAACCCTACACGCCCGAAATCTTCTTACAACCTCAACGGAACAGGATTCCACGGATGTCCAGGAGTTACCTACGCAGAACAAACGATCGCTGAAATCCTAAAGGTTGTGTTTAGTTTGAAGAATGTTCATCGTGCGCCGGGTAATGCGGGGAGCCTCGGAGGGTTCAAGAGTGTGGTCAACGAGACGGAGACTAACATGTATGTGACTCCTAATGGGACTGTTAGTCCGTGGCCTGGTTCGATGTATTTGGTGGTATGTATCGATTTTTGATTATCTCGCCGGGGAAGAGGATGCTGATGGGAACTTTTCTTTTCTTTTAGTATGATGCATGAGTAGGTTTTGTGAATAGGCGGGTTTTTCGTGCAGCTGTTTATTAGGGAGATATTTAGTTGCACTTACACCGCCAGGCACCATCTACGTTGAATGAACACAGTATCACTTTCTTGTGAAATTAATTTGGAAAGCCAAAAATTCTTTCACGATCAATAACAAGCACAAGAAAGATAAGTATGCGCACTGTAGCAAAATCCACGATACAGTACTTAGACAAGAAAACAAAAAGAGTGTCAGTAGGCGAGAAAACGCCGGATATATGTAGATGTATGTATAAGTATATGAAAGCCTGTCCTCTATCCAATCGCAAACAAAAGCGACGTCCACAATTCGTGCATGTGCCTCCGAAAGTATTACGATAGACATGAATGCACGATCCACCCCAAAATCCCAAAAACATTCACCCCTTAATCCATAACCCAAGTTCGGACGGCCTTGCAGGCACCAATGTCGGGGTGAAGTAAGACTGATGACAGCCAATATTCTAGCTGTCGCCGCCGCTGGTCAAGGAAGGCAGGACGGTAGCGAGAGAAAGGGGCTTTGGGAGGTAATGAAGGGACGTATCGTTGTTGGTGGCGCTGGAGTAATAGAGAAGGTGGTTAAAAAGGAGGAAATTGTAGGCGATCTACTGCATGGAGAAGACGTACAGGTAAGGTGTAATGAAGGGCGGATTCAAGCTCAACAAATTCACTGTAGCGTTTATGGGTATGAATAGTTGTGCCCTGAGTAGAATTAAGCGAAAAAGGTATTACAGATACGGTTAAATTTCTATACATACCTCCTTGGTTTTAATAACACAATCATATACTGGTAATTATTCAAGGATACCGTCAGGATGAATCTAGAAAATTATTCATCGAAGTACGTACCGACATACGCTCCTCCGAGTTTATCACCGACGTTCGTCCATCCGCTAATTTTCACATCTCTTGCAAAGGCTAAACTCTCCCCGATGTTGTCGCCTAACCAGATACTTTCTCTTGAGAATATCGAAGGAGCAATTTGCGGTGACCGTGGCCGTCCAGGAGCTGTTATTCTATCCTCCATCCTATCTTCTTCCTAGGTAACGAAGCGTCCGATAAGTAAGTACTATAGTCTACCGCAAACAATAAAACAAAACATGCATAACAAAGCTCATCGTAAAGCCTCGACTCTTCTTCGACATCAATCTTGTTTGGAATTATCTCGAGTAGATTTTTGGTATGGGCAAAAGGATGAGTGGGAGTTATTGGGGACGGGCATGCGGAGGACGCGGGAGAGGACATGGCGGATTGAGAGAGAGAAAGGCTGGAACCGTTTTTAGCGGGGGGCGATTGGTAAATTTGACTAAGACCCTGGGAGTAATGGGGCTCGGGTACCTCGGATCGACTTAGCCGAGAGGCCGAAAGCTTTAGAAATATACAATGACAAACATTCGTGCTAAGCAGCGGCCACTAATTTTTAACGTTCTTCAACATTTCTCTATTCTGTATTCACCTGAATTATTTCAAGGCCCCACTTGTGCCGCTTGGAATCGCATTGTGTGAAGGCTGGTGATAAGATATAGTTTCAGCTGCGTCGCGTTCAAAAACGCACTCGCCTCGCTGGACTTTTGTCTAGTACTTAGTCTCACGACGAGACGAGGCGTGGAGTCAGGGCTACGTGGAAACCATGTTACAAAAGGAAGGTCCAGGTGGTTGCTTGCTGGATGCAATGTCTTTGGAAGATTAAAAGTAGGGGGATACGAGCTGGCATGCAACTTTGTAAGTCATTAATTCTGATGTTGCAGGACCAAGTTATGCATCTAATCATTCAGTTCAGTATTCGTATCACTTTGCTTCATCCATGCTGGACGTTCTATTCTCCGTACTAATCTCCTCAAGTCGATCAAACATACGATGACCAGGCCGTAGGAGTAATCAGGTAGAAGGCGTTCTAATTCCTTCCGACATCCAGTAGCCAAGACACTGACTGCACTAATAGGCATTCTCTGCTTTTCAGCCCTCGTAAATGTCTTCCTTTGATGCTTCCCACATCTTCCGAACTTCCAGTACGCTTCGAGAGGCTTCGAGACACCGAGTTAGTCTCGGGCTGTCCCTCCGTTCGGATCAACACGAGGCGACAACGAGGATTCGAGAAATGGTGCTAGATCGCCCATGAAGATTCCGAAGAACACCTGATATTGTTCGACCCACGCAGCCCGTAGCATCTTTGCTGTCCGAGTCATTCGTGACGTCGCGTGGGCTGCATCCGCAAATTTTTCTGCACCGTACCCTCACCACCCCATCTTGCCGTCCTTATAAAGGTGCTGGTCGCTGTTTATTTTCGGCTCTTTATCTACCCCATTGCCCTCGTTCTGCAGCATCGCTATATCGTCGCTCATATCTCACTGCAGCGATGAGCGATTTTCCGGATCCAAATCGTGACTTGACATCATCCTTTACGCGACATAGTTCGACCGTAAATCGAAGTCGAACTACTGGTAGTCGTAGTACCAACACTCCTTCATGGGTAACATTAACTCCTGCGGTCCCACCTCCGGCGGAGCCTATACCCCTTCCGACGCCCGTTCCTCCCCGTCGGCAGCTAGCACCCCTGCACACGACAAATCCAGACGAACCTGCGGACGAGGATTTCCTGAATATTAGTGCCGTTTCTGGCTCTGCTATGGGGTATCAAAAGGTGAAACCGTTGAAGGTGAAGAAAGATGGTGCGAAAGGGAAGAGATTCGTTGGTGGATTTGTGAAGACTTTGAAAAGAGTTCCTAAGGCTATTTTTGGAAGCAATGCTGCTGCTGCTGCTGGTGGGGAGCCTGTAATGGCGAGGCAAGGGACTTTTAATGTGGAGGGGACAGATGGGACTTTGCCGAGGTATACGGATTCTGTGCCATTTCCTACTCCGATGGTGGGAGGACCCGGGTCTCGTCCTGTTGAAGGTGGAAGCATGTCACCTCCTTTCCCTCCGTCTTTGGTACCAGGTAGACGTTCAAGACCGAGTTTTCGGCTGACTCCTCCTACGAATTCACCGCCGCGTGTGGATGATCCCCATCTTCAATATGCGGGGGGTGACCCTATTGACGGAACCATCCTCTTCGCTCCTGATCGTCCACCTGTCGAGGGTCCGAATCCTGCAGAGAACCCTATTACTTCACCTCATCCTACGCGTATCGAAATTGAGGATACGACTCTGAACGCGGGTGCGGGTACGGGTACGGGCACCGTACCTGTTTCTCCGAATTCAGTACAACAAAACCTCCACGCAGACGAATCGCATCAAACGCCTAGTCAACCTGTTGTATCGTCCTATCATGCATCTGTCCTTGCACGTCCTCAACCTACAGAAGATTACCGTCGGATGTCGAAATCCTTCACGCATAATACCAGTCCGTCGTCTACGATGAGTTACGACCCATCATTCTCAACCGAACTCAGTCGTTCTCATCGATTCCTCTCCGCGTTCGTATCCTTACCGTGGGTTTCAAATAATAGAGTCACGTCAGATTATTTCCCTGGCTTGACGAGGGGTGGTGGGGGGTGGAAACGTGCATCGATTATTGTTAGTAGAGATGGGAGGATATTGAAGGATTTTAATGCGGTTGTTAGGGGTGATGGGAAGAAAGCGAAAATGTATAAACCTGTACAGAAACCGCTTACGTCGTGGTATTCGGGTGCTGCGAAGAAAGGTGCTGCGGCGGGGTTGCCTAGGTGGGCGAAGGCAGGGGAGAGGGAAGTGGATCTTTTGAGTGAGGGGAGTGGAGGGAGGTCTTCGGCTGCGACTGCTGGAGTTGGAAGCGGTGGAGGCGGAGGAGGCGGAGGAGGAGGAGGAGGAGAAGGGACGAGGGCAGGAGGCAGGAGGTCCAGTAGGAGGAGGGATGAGCAGCCTAATTCGCATAGGTTGTTTTATTCCCGAAACTCTTATGTGTACGTCGACACTGCGAGTCCATCATCTAGTCCTGCACCTCGCAGACGCACGACGACGAGGACAGATAGGCATAATTCCACCAGGACACAGCATCGTGGAAGGGGAGAAGCTAGGCATCGGTCTAGTAGAAGGCAACATCGGAGGCAAGGAACGGAGAGGGAGAGGGAAAGAGATAGGGATAGGGATAGGGACGTTTACCCACATGGGTACGTCCCAGGACCTTACCCACCACCACTACCACCACCACCGTCTTCGATTGGCCTGGGTCAATCTTCCCTCTTACACCCTCCCGCATCTTCCGCTGTGCCATTATACGTCCTACAACCCCCTTCTTCACCTAATCCTCGTGTCGTACCAGCCGTAGATCCTGACCCTGCGAACCCAAGTGCAAGCGCAGGTCCTAGTGCCAACCCCAACCCCAATCCCACGACGAGCACACTTCCCACCCTACACCACTCACATTCTCAATCGCCGTTCGTGCTCACGCCTTTGTATATGCCTATGGTGGCTGGCCCTCCAGCTGTTATACATAGTCCGGTTGGGTCTGTGGGGTCAGCGGGGACGGGAAGTCCGGGACTTGCGGGGAGAGGAGCGGGAGGTGGGTATGGGGCGTACGGAGGATATGCCGGGGTTGCTGGGTCTGGATATGTAGGGTATGCGGGGTATGGTGGAGTACCTGGGGGGAAGGGTGGGTAAGATGGTCTCGGACCTTTTCTTTTGTTTTGGTTGTTTTTGGTGTCTTGGATTCTGATAGGTATGGATGTTTTTGTGGTTGGATTCTGATGGTATGATATATGTTAGAGCGAACGATTTTACGATAGATGTTCGTCGGACGTCTGAAATGCGTAAAATATCGAATTATACCCATGTCTAGTTACATGAGATACCAACTATGTACCAACAACGTACTTATTAGCATGTGCTCGTCTCAGGCTAGGCTCTAGCAGAGGCGGTGGTGTGAAGGGCGGCAGTTGGTCTCCGGAGGAAGATGACGCCCCGCCGCATCAGGAACGAATCACATGATCTCACGGTAAAACAGGAGCCTCAGACCCTTGACACTAGTTTTGACCTTACCCGCCATGGCTGAAATACGCATTCTCGCCCAATTCCCCGTTTCTGGTCAGCCAGGCTCACTGGATCTCAGCTCAGATCATTTTGAATGGATCCACTGCCTTACTTTCCCCGTCGCGAAGCTTAACCAGCTCCAATTATCTCTCAAGCCGTATAAATGGATCCGCTATGCGACAGGTGCTGTCGTCGGTGCATATGGCGAGCTCTCCACCCATCGCGATTCTACCGTGCCTGTAAATTACGATGCGGAGCTACCCTCGGAACCCCTTGATTTGTATTACCGTATCGTCGACGAAGAGAGGGGTCGTATGTTTCCAGTCGACCCTCAACTCGCAAATACGAGGATCTCTTCCAGTACCGCGAGCACGCGTTGGTCCCAATTTCGCGAAGATGTGAAGAGGAGGGACCAGGCCCGCTGCGTGTTCTCAGGGACGGCCGCTCACTTTTGCGACGCTGCACACCTTGTGCCCCACAGGAAGGGCGACTCGGTACAAGTCCTGATATGATCTTGTTCTTACCCACACTCACATGCACCGCAGTTCATTCGTCTGATCACTCAGAGACGGAGTCGAAGAAATGATGATGCTATAGAAGACATCGACGACGTCCGCAACGGCATGTTCCTCCGTAGAGAAGCTCATATGGTGCTTGGCACTAATCTGGCGATCCTGAAGGTGTGTCTTCTTTTATTTGGTTACTCCAATGGAGCCTTGACGAGCACCGACAGACGCCAAATTTCGCTATGAAAACCACCGATGTTGATCCCGAGGCACCTTCCGACGAGCCAAGATATACAGCCCATTTCTTCAATCATGAAAGCATGGACCATTTTGGCCAAGGCACCAGATCTCGCCTTCGTACTCCTGCAGATCTCTCTAATTGGCCGTCTGAAATCCTTTTTGACATTGTCTACGGCTCTACCGTGGTCAAACACTTTGGCGTGATAGACGAGGACGACCCCCATAATGCGTGGCGAAACATCTTTTATCCTGAATCCACGAGCTCTCTACAGAATGAAACTGTCCACGACGCTGAAACTCACTATCAAGACAATAGAAGTCGTCAGGATAAGGCTCGAGACGAGCAGGCCAGGGATCGAGCGGCGTGGCGCGAACGTCATCAAGACCGTGCTGATTGGGCTTTGGATGCCATCGCATTGGGCGCTTATATGTTTATGTCACCAGAGGAGGTGAAGACCTTGGTACAAAAACGTCGCGAAGAGAGGGAGGCGGCAGAGCGTAAAGAGCTCGAGTCCAAGATTAGCGTGTGGAGAAATGATATTCAATAACTCTGCGACGGTCGCCGGCTGAAGCTACTCTCGGAACAATATTACCCTCAGCAGTTTCCTAGTCTTCAAGGCACACCTTGCTCAAACTTATCCAGTTGGCATGGACTTCAAGTGTCAGATGTGATATGTCGCCTCATTCAAATCCAATGCATCTCGATCTTTTTGCCCATTTAAAACTCAACACATTCATCGAAATCTACCAACAGCTAGCGGAGCTCCCCAATCCCGAAAATGTCGAGACGCTCAACCTGACATGTGGGCCGTTGTTCGACTCTCGGGTGCAACCCGTCTGCCCGATATTGAGGACACTGACGTCATTAACGTCGCTCGACCTCTGGTTGTACATACCAAATGTTGCCTCGGATCACATACAGTGTTTTCATTCGATTCTGACCTCATGTCCAAGGTTTACCAGCTTCCATTTCATGTGTATGTACATACTACATCCTTCCCCATCGTACGTCTCCTCGAAGAAAATGAATCTGATTGTTGTGTTGAAGATCAAAGGTTTGAGTTGTGCGACATGCCCGGGATTTTGACTCAATTTATTAGTATCCTTCAAGTCGTTGAGGGTCCGATGACATTCCTGCTAAGGCTGGTGCGTAAGCGCTTCACCCGCACATAGCTGTTCCGCCTTATCGTTACGCTCCTGACATACTCGGACTTGGCCTCAGAGGGAAGGTATAAGAACACACGCACACACAAGGGTTACACGGTAGAATGTACAAAAGACCCTAGTCAACCAACCCTTCTTCAAGACGCCTCTCTACCTCTTGCTCCACAACGTCCCAAAAATCTCCCTCGCCTCTTGCACCCCGTTCCCAGTCGTGCTCTGGTATTTCCGACAGAAACACAGCTCGTACACCCCATGCCGCCCTGATATGAGGGCTGTTATTAACCACGACCTCAGCGTATTTGGTCCTTGGACCGCTCTTGTAAGAGCCGAGTGCCACATATCGAATAGCAGGCAACATCTGCATTACTCGCGTCGTTTCGGGAGGGCCTGCGCAAGCAAGGGCAAGATGGGTCAGACTGACAAGAGCCTCCCAGCCTGCGTAGTTGGACCAGTCCTCACCATAGAGGTGAAGGTGTGTTAAATTGGCGAAACAGGGGTGATAGAAGTTTGGCGTTGACCCAAAGAAGAAGTTCTCCAAATTGACAGTCAGCCTACGCAAACTACGACCAGCCTGAGGATTTTCAAAAAAGTCAGAGGCGCGTAGTCCGAATAGTACAAGGTTTTTGACCCCAGTGCAGATAGCCAATATGCGATTGATCACTTTATTCTCAGAAAAGATACCCGACATGGCTAGATTTTTGATATGTTGGGCATAATACTCGACTGGTTTGCGGCCATTGGTAAGTTTGGCGAGAAAGAGTTCCAGCTGATCCCGTCGCTCAGATTCAAAGTCCCACATAATGGAGATAGTTTTTATTAAGATAGGATCGATCCTAGTACTCGTGTGAGAAAAGCGGCAACTTTCTGATCATCGGACCCACTTACCACGAATCCACCCTCTTCGCTACGAGCACGAGAACCGTGCAAACTTCTGGGTTTTCGAGAGCGCACATTTCGAATATTCGGCGCTCCAAATCCGGTGGAAGTTTGAGTGGCCTGGTCACTTTTCTTAAGCGAAAAGCAGATTTGAAGGCAGAATAGAGAGTCGCCCGGGCATGCTCAGTAAAGAATTTCATGTAGGCATGACGTGGAAGGGGAGGACGGCTGTGTCAGATATTGTAAGTAAAAGGTGGCTTATCCTTTTGAATGGGAGACTCACCCAATAGCACATCGTAGCTCGTTGAGGTCATTCAGGAAATTTTCTGAAGAGAAGAAGTTCAAAGATGAATGGGCTAGCACTGCTGTGCTCTGAGTTATTTACCTTCCTTCTCGGCTGCGTTTGAACCCCAGTAAAATCTCGGGGGGCCGAGCAGCAACGAAGTACGCTTACAATAGTTCGAGACATAGTAATCCCCTGCAGGCTTTATTGAGCCGGTGAACACCACAACCAAGATCCTTACTCACATTGATATTCCTCAGAGTCGAGATCACATTCAAAGGCTCCCTTTCGGTACGTCTCCCGCAAGAATTCCTCCAAACTCCATAACTCGAGTAGATCGGCATCCAAGCTCTGGACCATGAAATCCCTCAATTCCGACTCAGGCTGAACCTTCATCGCTACTACGTTCCCTCTCCAGAATAAGCGTTTCCTGCTCTTCAAGTGAGACGGAGTGACCCCGATTACATGAGCGACATTGAGATTGATTGGGAGATTCGGAGACAGGTTGTAGAAGAAGAGGTAGGTGCTTTGGGTATCATTATCAATACTTCGATAACGACGATGACGCATAACCCGTGTCTTGCGATAGTCGTCCCCAAATGTGCTGGCCATGTCAACGCAACGGCTGTGTAAACACAGCGATGTGATATCGTCCCCAGTCACAGTCCGGGCAGTCATGTGAACTATGCGTGTTTCTGAGCCATCGGCAGGGAAGAGGATGCATTTGCGAACCAAGGATTCGAGTTCATCGCCAATGAAGCAGGGCTGGACAGGCATAAGCAGTTAGTAGAGACTCAGTACTCAGAACTCGTCGTGTGTGGAGGTCAAGTCGCACCGGGTCCACGTGTGCCTTTATGTATGTATGTGCCTCTATTTACGAGATCGTGACTCTTGAATTCATATCCTGTTACGTTCGCATATGTATTCCCCGCGCCGCGCTTGATTAGAACACACGCACACACAAGGGTTACATGGTAGAATACACAAAAGACCCTAGTCAACCAACCCTTCTTCAAGACGCCTCTCTACCTCTTGTTCCACGACGTCCCAGAAATCTCCCTCGCCTCTTGCACCCCGTTCCCAGTCGTGCTGTGGTATTTCTGACAAGAACACAACTCGTGCACCCCATGCCGCTGTGATATGAGGGACGTTATAAACCACGACCTCAGCGTATTTGGTCCTTGGGCTGCTCTTGTAAAAGCCGAATGCCACATATCGAATAGTGGGCAACATCTGCATTACTCGCTGCGTTTCGGATGGGCTTGCGCTTGCGTGAGCAAAGGCGAGATGGGTCAGACTGACAAGAGCCTCCCAGCCTGCATAGTTGGACCAGCCCTCACCATAGAGGTGAAGGTGTGTTAAGCTGGCAAAACAAGGGTGATAGAAGTTTGGCATTGACCCAAAGGAGAAGTTCCCCAAATTGACAGTCAGCCTACGCAAACTACGACCAGCCTGAGGATTTTCAAAGAAGTCGGAGGCGTATAGTTCGAATAGTCCAAGGTTTTCGACACCAGTGCAGATATCCAATATGCGTTTCATCACTTTATTCTCGGAAAAGAAACGCCGGGACATGGCTAGATTTTTAATATGTTGGGCGTAATACTCGATTGGTTGGCGGCCGTTAGTAAGTTTGGCAAGAAAGAGTTCCAGCCGGTCCGACTTAGATCCGAAGTCCTGCATAATGCAGACAGTTTCAATTAAGATAGGATCAATCCTATGTAGTATGTATTCGTGTGAGAAAAGCGGCAACTTTATGATCATCGGACCCACTTACCACTCATACACCCTCTTCGCTACGAGCACAAGAACCATGCAAACTTCTGGGCTTTCGAGAGCGCACATTTCGAATATTTGGCACTCCAACTCCGGTGGAAGTTTCGGTGGCCCGGTGACTTTTCGATCCAAGCGAAGTGCAGATTTGAAGGCAGAATAGAAAGTGGCGGCACGTCCAGTATAGGATTTCATGTAGACATGACGTGGAAGGGGAGGACGGCTGTGTCAAATATCATGATTACAAGGTGGTTTACCCTCTTGAATGGAAGACTCACCCAATAACACCTCGTAGCTCGTTGAGGTCACTCAGAAAATTTTCTGAAAAAAAGAAGTTCAAATATGAATGAGCTGGAGCTGCTGCGCTCTTTTACCTTCCTCCTCGTCTGCGTTTGGACCCCAGTATGATTTCGGGGCGCCGAGCAGCAACGAAGTAGGCCCACAATCGTTCGAGACATAGGAATCCCCTGCAAGCTTGATTGAGCCGGTGAACACCACAGCTAAGAGCCTTACTCACATTTCCGTTCCTCAGAGTCGAGATCACGTTCAAAGGCTCCCTGTCGGTACGTCTCCCGCAAGAATTCCTCTATACTCCCTAACTGAAATAGATAAGCATCCAAGCTCTGGACCATGAAATCGAGCTCTTCCGACTCAGGCTGAACCTGCATCGCTACTACGTCCCCTCTCCAGAATAAGCGTTTCCTGGTCTTCAAGTGGGACGGAGTGACCCCGATTACATGAGCGACATTGAGATTGATAGGAAGATTCGGAGACAGGTTGTAGAAGAAGAGGTAGGTACTTTGGTAATCATACTCAGCACTTTGATGGACCATGACCCGTGTCTTGCGATAGTCGTCACCAAATGTGCTGACCATGTCAACACAACGACTGTATAAACGCAGCGATGCGATATCTTCCTCAGTCACAGTCCGGGCGATCATGTGAACTATGCGTGTTTCTGAACCATCGGCGGGAAAGAGGATACATTTGCGAACCAAGGATTCGAGTTTATCGTTAAGAAATAAGGGCTTGACAGGCATAGGCAGTTAGTAGAGACTCAGAGCTCGTCGTGTGTGTGTGGAGGGGTCTCACAGGGCGCACAAATAGCTGTTAAGTCGCACCACTTCCACGTGTGCCTTCATGTATGTATGTGCCTCTATTTTACGAGATCGTGACTCTTGAATTCACGTATAGTATTCACATAAAGGACCCACAAACTAAACCAACAACAAACAACCCAGCGATCCAAAGATCCGGCTCTCGTCCTAACGCACCATTGGAAACCGAATTCGAAGGCTCTGCAGAAGATGCCGTAGTTACGGTCGAACCACCTTCACTCTCAGCACTACCAGTTGAACTTGGAGTCGGAGCGGATGTAGGTGTAGAGATGGATATAGCGGATGTAGGTGCAGAGATGGATATAGCGAAAGCCGTGAGAGGGATGTTCGTCTCGGTTACGGTAATGAGAGATTCAGAGGGGTAGAGGAGGGCTTGGTAGATGCAATCTCCGAGAATGGAGTCAGAGGGGGAGGGAGAGGGGAGAAGGGTACACCCGCCCTGGAGGCCTTGGGAGTCGGAGAATTTGTAGCCTGAGGCCGAGG
Source organism: Neonothopanus nambi (assembly GCA_003987895.1). Lineage (NCBI taxonomy): Eukaryota > Fungi > Basidiomycota > Agaricomycetes > Agaricales > Omphalotaceae > Neonothopanus > Neonothopanus nambi. The sequence goes on from RCHF01000166.1 coordinate 18,879, forward strand.
CGATGATGGTCATCTCTATTCATACATTCACGAGAACGAAAACGGGTGAGTCAATATTGTTAACGGGTTTGAAACGGATTTCGATGTGGGAGGAAAGCCGTTTTGGACTTACCGGCGAGTGTGAGTTGAGAGGAGGTGATTTGAGTCCCGGATGGTGAAAAGTTGATGACTTCGTCATAAAGGTAGGTTGTTTCTCCTCCGTCTGATCCTGTACCAATGGGGGCTACCCAGAGTGTTGGTGTAGGCAAACCAGATACCGGGTTTTCTGCGTCTTCCAGTGCGCCACCGAAGTTCCATAGGGTGAGGCTGTTCTGTGCAGAGACTCCGCCTGACAGTACGAGTTTATGAGTCCTTTTGTTTGAATGGTAGGAGGATGCACGTACCGAGGATAGACGTGATGGTAATTGTGGGTAGGAGGAGAGACGGTAAGATTTTCATCTTCAAAAAGAGCGGAAGTGTAAGAGAGTGAACTTGGGGTATGAAGAGAAAGAAAAAACCTGGGTCATGGCTGATTTATACTACTCGAAATGGCGCTCATTGCTTTGAATACCATGACAAGAATCTTCTTGACCTTGATTCTTGTCAAAAAAAAGGGAAAAATCTCAGATTATCCGAAAGAGCCCGAAAGAGCCAAAGCCCCAATGCTGTGCTCCTGTTGACGACTGTTTGTCATTTTCTTCTGAGCAGTGAGCATGACGCTAAGATGACGCACGGATAGTTTGCATACCCCAAAACCCCACCATGTTCATCGTTCGTTTCCAGCCAGGCAATTCTGTAATCCCTCTTTCTTTCCTACTTCCACCTCACTATCACAACGGCTCGACTTATGAATAAGATATTTAACAAGCTGGGTGGCGTCGAGACCGTCATCCAGGATAGTTTGAAGCATATCAAAAATCCTGAGGCGGCTCTAAGACAAAATGAGCGCGAGGTCAAACAGAAAGAAGGTTCGTGGTTCTCGAATATACGACCCCAATCAACCTGATCTTTTCTTTTATGGTAGACGAGGCACAGAAGGAACGAGAGGTTGAGAACACCCGGCAGAAGCAGATTGACGAGAGGCTGCGGCGGCAGGAAGAGGTCGAGAAGGCCGCTCAGAATGAGCCCGACGCAATCAGGACACGATATGGTCATTTTAGACCTGACCAGCTCGTTGCACCAGGCGTGAAGGACTATGCCTCTTTTGATTCTTTTAAATCCATCAAGTCGGGCACGCCAGTCTGCTTCCGCGCACGGCTACACACCAGGCGCGCCGTTTCTTCCAGACTCGTCTTTTTCCTTTTCCGTCAACAGACAGTCGAGGTTCAAGCTGTTCTAGCGTTCGAGGAGGGTGCAAAGTCCGAAAATATGCTCCGTTGGGCGCTCCATCTTCCCTCCGAGGCTCTCGTCGTTGTTTCTGGCGTGCTCAAAGACGCGCCGCACACGATTCAGTCGGCGACTTTCCACAACGTTGAAATACATATCGACCGTATCTACGCTCTCTCGCAACCCACCAAACCTCTTCCCTACTCCGTTTACCTCGACGAGGCTGCTCATGACGGTCCAGAGGAGGAAGCTCGTGTCAGCTCGACGACGACTCTTGAAACTCGCAAATACGTTTCTGACAGACATAGACTCGAGAACCGTATCTTAGACCTCCGTGAACCCACCTCCCTCACGATCTTCCGTATCAACGCTGCCATTTGCTCCATCTTCCGCTCCTTCCTCGACTCCAAAGGCTTCATCGAAATTCATACTCCCAAACTCCAAGGTGGCGCCACCGAATCCGGTGCATCCGTCTTCGAAGTCAACTATTTTGGTCGAAAGGCTTTCCTTGCTCAGAGTCCCCAGCTCGCAAAGCAGATGGCTACGGCGGCTGATTTCGGGAAAGTATACGAGATCGGTCCTGTCTTTCGTGCCGAAAACTCCAACACCCATCGCCACCTCACAGAATACACCGGCTTAGACTTAGAAATGTCCATCAACTACAGCTATGAAGAGATGCTTGACGTCGTCGACGAGATGTTCAAGACGCTCTGGAAAGGCATCTACGATCGTTTTTCGGAGGAGGATTTGCAGCTCGTAGAGAAACGTTTTCCGCATAAAAAGCTCGTCTGGCTAGAGAAGACCCCTCGGATACCCTTCCGCGAGGGTGTACAGATGCTTCGTGATGCTGGTTGGACGGAAGACGACGAGCCGCCTGCATTCGACGATGACCTTTCCACCCGAGGCGAGATTCGTCTTGGCGAGCTCGTCAAGGAGAAATATGGGACGGACTATTACATTCTAGATAAATTCCCAGCGTCCGCGAGACCATTCTATACTATGTCCAACTCAGCTGACCCGACTTACACCAACTCGTTCGATATCATGCTTCGTGGGCAAGAGATTCTTTCTGGTGGTCAGCGTGTACATGATCCGCAGATGCTGGAGAAGCAGATGCGTGAAGCGGGGATCCACCCCGAGTCGCTTGATGAGTACATGGAAGGGTTTAGACTTGCTGCCCCTCCACACGCTGGGGCAGGTATTGGGCTTGAGAGGGTGGTTATGCTTCTACTGAACTTGGGGGATGTTCGTTGGGCATCATTCGCACATAGGGATCCAAGATCATTACCTACGAAACCGAAATTATTCCAAGTTCGTCATCCTGATGCGAATACCTTGGAGCTTGCGCGTAAACCTCGTGATCGGACTGTTCCCGTTCGTATCGAGCCTCCGCCTTTGGAGAAGCTTATTGCGAATTATGGTGATGCAGCTAATACTTCTTGGTTGGATGAGAGGTATCATGTTTGGAGACATACGGAGACGGGTGCTGCGCAGGGTTATGTCCCTTCTCATTCTCATGCTATCATTATCGGCGAACCGTTATGTGATCGTTCGCAACTTGAGGAAGTTATTTCTTCGTTCCTCAAGTATGTCGAAAAGGAGCTTCGGCTGAAACCTATCTGGATGCTTGTTGGTAGCGATGTGGAAGAGATTCTCGCAAGGAGGTTCGAGTGGCGTACTATGAGCTGTGTTGCGGAGAATCGGGCGCATACCCGCAACGCGAGCGTTTTACATGATCCCGTCGTTCGGAGGAAAATTCGTCATGCTGAACGTGAGGGGGTGAAGATCTCGAATTTGGGTATGGGTCCTTCTGCTGTACCTGAAGGTTCGGAACTTCGGAAGGAGATCGACGAGAGGATTAATGAATGGGTAGCTGGGAGGCAAAAAGCTGGGAATGGGAAACAAGTTAGGTTGACGGATGTTAGACCTTGGGTCGATATGGATCATCGGATGTACCTCATCGCCAAAGACACAAACAATCGCGTTTGTGCGCTTGTCGTCTTACACCAACTCTCTCGCGAGCACGGATACCAAATTAAATGGGCTCTGGATTTCCCTTCGGCTCCGTCGGGAACTATCGAGTCTATCGTTTTGGAAGCTATGGATGCGGCTTCTGATGCTGGCGCTGATGAGGTATCTTTCGGGACGAGTGCTACGGCGGAGTTTAGTGCGGTGCAGAATATGGGTGGGGTGAAGGTTAGGATTTTGAGGAGGTTGTATAGGGGTATTGCGGAGAGTTTGAAGTTGACGCAGAAGGGGGAGTTTAGGGCTAAGATGGGGGCTAGGGAGGATCCGGTTTATTTGTGTTATCCGGCTAATGCGATGGGACCTACGGGGGTTAAGGCTGTGCTTGATTTCTTTGGGGCGAGTGAGTGAGGTAGGGAGTGGGGGGATTCTTGGTGAAGTTTGTACGTTTAATATGTTTTTTCGTTCTAGGATTTTCGAATCTGGATACCCATTATATGAGACTACATACTGTACACGCAGCTTTATAGGACTGTTTCTTGGCTCGCGGCCACTTGTTGTATGCATGCGGTTGTATTTTGATTGTTAGGATGCATTTTGATTTGTTATAATGTAGAATTACACGTACATGTAGGTAGGTACATATAATACATACACGGTTGCTGAGATAACTATCGTAGATGGAGGACGAGGAGACGAAGCGGGGATGATGTTTAGGTTGAGAACTCGGTGAGTTCATGGAAGACAACGAGCCACCTGCATTCGACGATGCTCTTTCCACCCAGTTCTTGTCCTGGCGCGCTCGTCAAGGAGAAATATGGGACAGACTATTGCATTTTAGACACACGATTCCCAATCTGCCAAGTCCCAAATTATATTCCAAGGAATCTCATATTCTCTCAAAGTCTCCTCATGCTTCGGGAGGACCTCCTGAAAGAAGTATGTGGCAAGTCGTCCATCATCTCTGGGAGTTTTGTCCATCTGAAGTGTCTGCAAGCCTTCTCCGAGACCGTACGACGCCAAGTGTTTCAACAGGTCCTCGCTAACTTCATGGGTATGCAAGTGTCGCAATCGTACATTTGCTATGTGGAACCTTCTCCAACCCTGCCGGGACATGCAGCCGATATGAAGTGTTTTCATCTCCCGAAAGTCAATTTCTACCGGAAGCTCATGTTCATTGAGGGTCCACTGCGGCAGCTGAAGTGAATGAAGACGAAGTGGAGAAGGAAAAGATGCTCGTTTGAGCAACGACTCGAACGTTCCTTGTTGTGCACCATCTTCGAGGCCCTGACCTACTATGGCATATTGCACAAGCTGGAGATCTCGTAGGCTGGTGGCGTTACGAGCTAGAATGTGAGCAGTAGAATTCGCATAGTATTCATTAGAAAAGTCGCAGAGAAGAGAGAGTTTGGTGAGCCCAGTGCACGTTAATTTTCCAAGGGATACGGTACTGAACGTGTAGTAGCTGATCAGGGACAGGTCGGAGAGAAACTGCATGCGATTTAGGGAGTGGATAATCTCATCATTTGTCCATGAAAGGTTGTTTGAGGATGTTGTCCACCTGTCCCGTAGAAAAGCCACAATGAGAATCAAGCATTGAGTGAGCAACTGACACTCACTCGACATGTCGAACATTCACCAACGACTCTAGCGCATGGCGCAAGTACTTTTTGAATTTCACAATACATTCTTGAATGATTCGATCATTAACAGCGGAAGTTCCGAGACGATGCGATTGAAATTCCAGTGCGAGTAGTCTGATTCTTAGTGTACGGACATATGGTGCAATCGACCGTGTAGACGACGACGAACTTGAACTAGAAGCTAAGCATTCCAAAAGTGACACATTTCTCTTCATGCGCTCCTCGTTGCCTACAAAAACACAAAGTGAAATGCTGTTAAAAAGAAGTGGGTCGACTGCATGCTTGACTTGTTTGCAGGCGCGGCGGAAACTCTTCAAGTTAGCACTTGTATCGAGCTGTTTAATGCAAAGAATATCAGTAATATGGTCCTGATTCGATTGGCTGGAGAGGAGCGTACCAATGTTGCAATGTTATACAGCAGCTCAGGAGCTAGGAGATGAATGGACATGGCGGGAGTGGAGAGGGTCGTGACTGCATCATGATAAGCTGTGTTACCAGTTACCAGGGATAAGAACCCGGCCCTAAAGCTAAGCGCGCGAAAACGCCATCTGCTCTATACATATGTACTATTCACTGAACCGAAGCAGTTCAAAGACGCCAGTTAGCACCAAGTGCTAACCAGGTCCACACTGAGCGACGCCCAACTGGGCCGACCGCTGACTTCATACTGCTGCAGTCGACCGTCTCCTAAGATAGGGTCCTGTTAGCTAGTTGAGAGGTCAGCTAGTGAGACGGATTGAGCAGCGGTTTCGAGCCTGCGAAAGCTCTCATCAGGGGGCTACCGCTACCCCTACCGCCTGCACTTCCAGACCGTTTAGGATTACTACCACTAAGCCTATATACCCAGAAGGAGTCCGAAACTGGAAAGCTAAGCCGTCGGCAGAACAGCAGAAGCACGACAGAACACAGCACGCGTAAGGGCCCAGAACAGCATGGCCCATCAGCAGATCCAGCTCATGACCTTCCGAGAGGGTGGTTTACGGTTGGGCAGATTCCAATCGTGCGAGGTAGAGTCTTTACCCCAGCAAAGCCTGATAACACGATTGAAATGGACGAGAAAGTGAAGAGTTTCCTCTTCACCCAGGATTCACTTCGGATCCATGCGGCGGACGACGAGGGTGGATCGGTTTTCCCGTGTGCGACAGAGAAGCCGTAAGCCTACATTGTGGTAATTCGGAGCCGTAAAAGCGGTAGCAAAAGGCGCTTGTGATTCACTATGGATCTATATCAGTCACGACCATTGCTCGCCTCTTAGAATCCTCCCACCACCATGTCCATTCATCACCTAGCTCCTGAGCTGCTGTATAACATTGCAATATTGGTACGCTCCGATTCAGTCAATCGAACTAGTATCATATCCTGAAATTCTTTGGGTTAAACAGCTCGATAAGAGTACAGACTTGAAGAACTTACGCTGCGCCTGCAAACAAGTCAAGGATGCAGTCGACCCGCTTCTTTTTAACAAAATTCTACTTTGTGCCTTCGTAGACAACGAAGAGCGCATGAAGAGAAAGGCCTCGTTTTTGGAATGCTTAGCTTCCACTAGTACCTCGAGTTCGTCGTTGTCTACACAGTCAATTGCATCATACGTCCGCACACTAAGAATTGGACTACTCGCACCGGAATATCGATTTAATCGTCCTGGAACTCCCGCTGTTGAGGATCAAATTATTCAAGAGTGTGCCGCGAAATTCGACAAGTACTTTCGGCATGCGCTAGAGTCGTTGGTGAACGTTCGACATGTCGAGTGAGTGTCAGTTGCTCACTCAATGCTTGATTCTCATTGTGGCACTCAATAATCTATTCTCATTATGGCTTGTCGACGGTTGATAGGTGGACAGCATCCTTGAATGACCTTTCATGGACATATGATGAGATTATCCACTCCCTCAATCGCATGCAGTTTCTCTCCGAGCTCTCCCTGAATATTGGCTACAGCACACTTATCGTATCCCTTGAAAAATTAACGTGCACTGGGCTCACCAAGCTCTCTCTTCTCTGCGACTTTTCCAATGAATACTATGCGAATTCTACTGCTCATATTCTAGCTCGTAACACCACCAGCCTACGAGATCTCTGTCTTATGGATTATGCCATGGCGGGTCCAGGTCGAGAAGATAGTGCGCAAGGAATGTTTGAGTCGTTGCTCAAACGAGCATCTTTTTCTTCTCCACTTCGTCTTCATTCACTTCAGCTGCCGAAGTGGACCCTCAATGAACATGAGCTTCCGGTAGAAATCGACTTTCGGGAGATGAAAATGCTTCGTATCGGCTGCATGTCCCGGCAGGGTTGGAGAAGGTTCCAAACAGCGAACATACGATTGCAACACTTGCATACTCATGAAATTAGCAAGGATCTGTTGAAATACTTGGCGTCGTATGGCCCCGGAGAAGGCTTGCAGACACTGCAGATTGATGAAGCTTCTGGAGAAGATGGAAGACTTGCCACATACTTCTTTCAGAAGGTCCTCCCGAAGCATGAGGACACTTTGAGAGAAGTGGAGATTCATAGTGTTTATGATTTGAAACCTGGGTTTATACTTGAGCATTCCAATGCCGAGATATTTGGAGGATGCACTCAACTGGAGTCATTGTCTATTGACTTCAATTTCACTGAGATAGATCCAGGATCACCATCAGACATTGTGGTAAGACATTTTCTTTGTTCTCATAACATGTGCCCTAAGTTCCTCTGCAGGCTACTTTGTTAGGGTTTGCCCTATCCCATCCCACCCTCGCTGAACTATCACTATATGGAAGTGCACCACCTTTACCTGGACCTTGTGGCACAGCATATATAATGCGTGCACACAAAATTTCACATAGCACCAAGGAAGCTGTCTTGGAAGCGCGTTTTCCCAAGAGCGTGAGTAGAACACTTAAATTGCATGCTGGGCAGTCTACCTGGGAAATGACAGCGGGAAGTGACCGGTTCCTCGAGCTCCCAGTGGCAGCCCCATTCTGATCCCGTGTTTAGGGAAGACCAATCTTTCCAAAGATTGAAAAGGAACAGCTCAGATAGTTTCCCTATGTTTCATAGCAGAGTACTTAACCTGTAGATTTTTCAAATTGAATAGTACATTCAGGTGTGTGACTAACTCGAATGCGCAAACTAGAAAGCCTTGAAAGTCAACACGATCAGGAGGCTACCATTCATGGCTTGCTTAGAGATCGAACTGAACCTGATAAATTCAGCATCAATGAGTCAACGACGCGTTTTATCCTGGAATGTGTTATAAAGACAAGTCAAGTCTGGACGCGAATGATGTAGTTGCCTCCGATTACAACATCAGCCCACCGACAACTCCAACCACTACCATCACACCTGCAGCAGCCTTCCCGCTGATGACTAATCCAGAGGCACTATTCGAAGGCGACGCACTAGCAGAAGACGCTGATCCACTCCCACTTCCCGAAGCTGCACCTGAAGCACCGGTCTGGATAGGCGCAGCCACGCCAGACGTGGATACAGCAACAGCAAACGGTATAGCAGTCAACCCAGTCTCCGTCACGGTCACCATCTCCGTCCCAGTAACGGGTCCTACATACACGCAGTCACCATTATTGGCTGCGGTCAGGGAACAAAAAGCTTGTAGATCCGTCTCCGAGAACCTGATCCCAGAAGCGGAAGCGACGACAGTAACAGCTATTTTTCATCCGTAAAGTGCAAATCGTAAGAAAGAAATGATAGATAGTTTGATATCGAACCCCTCTCACCGTCAGTTGTCAACCCAGTTGCTGCCGTATCTGTACCAGTTGGTTCGGCCTGGTCAACTTTGTTTAAAATATATGTAGTCTCTCCTCCGCCACTGCCAGTGCCGATAGGTTCTACCCAAACTGATGTTGTAGGGAAATCCGATGCTGCTACTCCGTCCTCAGGGGAAGCGAATTGCCAGAGGGTGACGGTGTCGGCAAAGGCGCAGCCTAAGTTTTTGCAAAAAAGAAAAAGAATAAGTAAACATGAGATGAGTATCGAATGTCTCAAACTCACTTGAGACAGCGAGCATAGATGCGAGCGAATACATGATACGTTGAGATTTCATTTTTGTTGAAGTAACGAGGGAATGCAATTAAAAGAGGGAAAGTAGAAGGCAGGCAGCCCAAAAGGAAGAGGGAAAGAGGGAAAGAGGGAAAGATTCTGAGCTGGTCCCGGAACTCGCTGCTTTTATATATGAAAAGCGACCAGAAGCGACCTTGTGGTCGGTAGGTGTTGTTCCTGGCGCGAGCTAAGAGCTTCCTGAGCAATCACGTTTAAAATGTTTTGATTCAGATGATATGCCCGTAGACTCTTGACCGGCGCCTCACTCAAAATTAAAGGTCGTATAAGTTGGTCTAGTCAAAAATTGGCGCGTAGGGTTCACTCACTCGCCACTACGCATCTTCATTTTTCCTTAGTCTTCAGCAGAACTAAGTAGAAACCGACATTGATCAGTACCAGCAGTTGATACAAATCTATTAGGTGCATGATGGAGAGGGATTGTATTGCGTGGGAAGAACAAAAAACGCCCGCCGTCCCCGCGATCCATCGACACGCGAATTTGTCTTACCTGTCGAAAAACTCTTTGAAAGGATAAGATACATACTTCAAAAGACTTCAAACGTTCTGAAAGAATGCGTGTGTATAACAAGGCAAAGCTACATGAGGGACCTCTACAGATGAATATTCCTACATTGTATTCATGTGGTCGGAGAAGACAAAAAATGATAAATACGTACGAAGTGACCATAAATCATATGAACGGCGTAAAATCAGCCAAAGAAGAAATCAATAGAGAGAAGTCCCCGCCTCCCGCTTATGCGATCGTGCACCCGAACCAGGATGACGATTGCCGGCTATGCTTCCTCAACTCACTCTCCGCCTTCTCCGCCTTCTCCCTCTCCTCCTCGAACTTTCTCTCAGCCTCCGCCAGCGCGGCCCTAGCATCCTCAGCCTCCCTCGTCACCCTCTCAATTGCCTCCCTCGACGCTCTCTGGACTTCAAGCATCTCCTCCTCCACCTTCTCCTTCGCCAGCCGAAACTCCTCTGCGGTCCTCTCAGCCGCAGCGAGAGCTACTCTGACTTCCTCCGTACTCCTCTCAGCTTCCTCCCTCGCCGACTCAGCCCGATCTCTCTCCTGCACGGCCAAGGCAATCCTCTCCTTCAACGTCCTCTCAGATTCACGTAAATCCTCCTCAGCCTTCTCCCTCGCTCTCCTCTCTTCTCCTACCCTCGTCTCGGAATCACTCAGGCTAACCCTAGCCTTCTCAGCCTCTCTAAGAGCCTCATCGCGCGTCGTCCGAGCCTCCTCCGCCGCTTGCCGTTCCTGGTTCACTAATAGAGCATGTTCCTGCGCGACACGCTCCGCTTCGAGTTTCCCCTTCTCTGCGTGTCGGAGATCTTGCACGGTACGCTCGAGCTCACTCTTTAGCTTTTCCTTCTCGGCTTGTAGCTCCTCGACTCGTGTCGGTAGTGGGATCAAATCGGATTTTGAATCCTTGGAGAATGTACGTCGAGTTCGAGTCCTCTCGAGGATACCAGTCATTTTACTGGCGATTGATGGGTTGAGTGACATGGTGATTCTGGCGATGCGGATTGGATAGGAGCAACGACTACGGGAGAATAAATGAAGAGTGGATGAGGTTGTCGTTAGCCTAAAGTCAATAAGACGAATCAAGAAAGTACACACTGTAAGTAGTTGTCCTCAAAGAGGCGTTGAAGGAGGGATAGACAATGGTCGGTATCTTGAGCTTCTGCAGTAAATATGAAGGTTATCAGCATTAAATCATCGTGTTCGCGGTGCCTCGAGTAACCGACCTTGAGTTACACACGTGTAGAACTTGCGGCACTCACGGCCACCCGTGAGGATAAGCATTAGGGAACCTTGGAACCTGGAAGGCTACACGCAAGTTTTCCATGCTTGAAAGGCATGTTTCGGTATTTGGGGTGGAGTTTTCTCTGCGTGTATGTTCGCGATCGTCCTTCTATGACGAAGACGAGGAGTGGTGCGCACTGCGACCTGCAGGCTGCGTGTTGGTGATCTAAGCGAAAGTAGACATAGTCTCGATTAGCTTCAAGCTAATGGGGTGAAAATGAAATGAACGGACCTAAGGAAGCCCTGATCGTGAGCATCGCAAATTCGGTGCGTGGTCCCAAGGCCTTTGGCAAATTGTTCTACGACTAAAGATCGACACGACAGAAAATGCGGTGTATTATCAGTTTTATATGAAAGCAATTTGTAAAATGCTCTGCAACGACTTCAAAAGACATCAACACTGTTGCGCGTCGAGGAACGAGGAAGGGCAAGTACTATTCGGCCCGAAATATCATTTATGTACGCTCACACGGTCACATGTGCTCGCACGGACCATCAAACTCACCACAGCTTTATTATGAAGCCTTGACGCTCGCTCACTAAATAGTCTATTCCTATTCAAAACCAGGCTATGCTTTCCAGTGCGCAGTTCTGGCCTTGAGTTGATTCATTCGATGAAATGTGTAATCCAAGATGACTGGAATCGGTTGAGTCTTGACTGAGCCAGAACTGCTCGAGTCGAAAATAAAGATGATGAACAGTCTGGAAACACCGACACAATTCGATGTTCGCTGGTAAGTCAAGGAACACATACATATCTGCCTATTGATAAAATCTAATATGCAATGTTTCAAGATTGATTCGTTCTATGAACAAAAAGATGTACAGAAACTCAAGCGGCACATACAGCAAACTTCGGCACAAGTCGTCACTGATAAATATCGCCGCCGAGTCTTTCCTTATACATATAACGGTAGTAGGGCCGGCTTACGCCGGCAACGCCCACTACCCTGTAGGTAAAGTGGAAAGTGGATACTATGGCCTTTTGTACTCGAATACTAGTTAGCTTCAGGCCTGTCGCCTCTGGACTAGAAGGAATGTCAAAATTCCAGTCTTCCAAGTTCCAAACCATCTCCAGGCCCGAATCCATAGCTAGGTGCGGAAAACTTCCCGCTCTAAGCAACAGGGTACACGTAAAGACTTGCAATGCTCCAAAGGCCAGAGGGTCTTGTTGTTTTCTTCGACGTCGAGACCTATGGGTAATGAATGAGTCAAGTTCCCTCCGATGAGTATTAAAACAATTGTGTGATATAAAACAGTGTAAGCAAAAAGTATAATGTAAAAAGCTATACGCAGAGCCATATCCGGGGGATGGTTATGGTAGATATTTCTTATCTTATCTTTCTTCTCTTAAGATATCCAACAGTCATACCATATTACCATATCTTATTGCGCCACCTCGCACTATCTCTCCAACAGTCATACCATATTACCATATTGCAGATCCCATCTACATACCGCCTCACCAACAGTCATGCCATATTACCACCCACTATTATTCTAACAGTCATACTCTGGTCATACTATACATTGTATCTGTGGGATGGGTCCTAGCCGAGGCTGATTTCCCTAAAACAGTAGTGATAACGCTCGATAGCGTCAGCGTCGTTGTCATCAAGTTATTGCAACAACGACTGGACAGCATCGGTTATACAGGACAAGACTCCCATATTAGGGTGATCCGGTGATGGTATAGGTAGGACCTCGAAGACCGCGAGTATGATGTACCAGTACCCATAGTTTTTATTTAATATTCAACAATTTTGATATGTGCTTCGAAGACCGCGAGTACAATGTACCAGTACCCATAGTTTTTATTTAATATTCAACAATTTCGATATGTGCTTCGAAGACCGCGAGTACAATGTACCAGTACCCATAGTTTTTATTTAATATTCAACAATTTAGATATGTGCCGCAGCCCAACCGAATACAGCGATGACGGTGAATGACAGTCAAGAAAATGATACACGAATATAGAACACTATGCTACACTATGTAGTTGGATATATACAATGACAACGAGAAAGAGTCAAGAAGAAACAGTCAAAAAAGGTCTTAGTCGTCATGGTACTTAGTGACTTGACGGTCGATATCCTCGACCAGGGCAATGACGTCGTCCCTCCAGGTGTTGGTGGTAGCGAAATGGAAGATTTCCCTGTGCCGGCACCCACCTATACCTCCACACATCAACGAATAGTATTTTGAAAGAAAAAAGGAGTCCTTACAGTCTGAACATTTAACGCGAGGTCGTTCCCAGCACCGTTCTTCCAGCACCATGTGCAGCAAATGCTCTGAATGTTATCAGCCAAATGCACCTCAACGCCTGATTGCAGAACTTACCGACGTGATGAGTGTGGTGCGAGTAGATAGTGTCATGCCAGATTTGCGTTTGTGAGGGGTCCTGCTTTGCCCATTCTCTTCTGCGCCTCTCCGGGTCGTTGCTTCGCCCCGCTTTAATCACCTCACCTCCTGGCAGCCCCTGCTGCAGAATGTTATAACCATATATATATCCCGAGGACTCCGCCGGAGAAAGCGGCATCTTCAAGACCTCCCAGAAGTGTTCGGAATAGCCTGCAATGCGCCAGTCAATGAAGATCGAGGAAAATCCCGCCCGTAAACGAACCTGCTGCCATGAAGTAGCCTGAGACAAGTATAACCCGTCAAAGACTATCCCATAGCCCAGCCAGGTTCAGTTTGAAGCATAAAAACAGTTGGGCAAGCATGAAACCATAGATTAGCTGTATCCTATTGAAAGATCTTGCATAATTTCACCTTTCTAATGTCAAAGAATTTTCAGGGAGCAAACCTTTCAAGTGCAGGAGCAAAGAAAGAGAACAGTGAGAGGCTGTGGAAAGGAGGCTCCAGCCAAGTTGATGTGTGAGAGGCAGGCAAGAGAGGGCGGGAACTTAACACCAGCAGCAAAGGACCATGCGCACCTACAACGTTGTTGGTCCTCGTTTGACGTGGTTTACATATCTCCGCTTGAATCCCCTTCGCTTGTTTTCAACGCCGCGATGCTTCCAATTGTGCCTCAACCTCCCCAGTCATTGCTACCACCTCAACCCGACTCTTAAACGCCTTAAGAGTATCCAGCTGCCTAAAATCGAAGTCGAGCCCTGACTACGTATTTCAGATAACGATGAATCGAGCGTTATTCAACCCGGTCCTGTTCTACTCCACACCCGGGACTTCTTTCACCATAAGACGAGAGCAGACCTATCGTCTTACCCAACAACATCATCTCCCACCCAACCTGATTCACATTCACATTCACCTGAAGAGCGTATCTATTCTTCCCTCATCCACCCCAATCCCAAACACCCCCATCACCATCCGTCTGCCAGACAACCATCTCCCCTTGGGCTTCGTACCAATAACTCCAATCATGCATGAATTAGCCCTCCAGACCTCTCAGGTATGTAAGATTCTTGGGCAACACATGTGAATTCAGGTCATACTCATGACGGGCAGAACGACGCTCAATGACGATATCAAGCGGTTGTCTGAGACGGTTCATGTGCTCGTCGGTACGCCTGGGCATTACACACAAGTGTCTGATTAGCTTTGTCACTGAACATAGCAAGTACTCTTCCTCGGCAATGGTACCCTTCCGCCCAGAACCGACTTTTCTTTCCATCTTTTGTTTTGACTGCGAACTACACCTCCAAGGCTAACGTCAGAATGAACAGGTTGAAAAAGCTCGGATGCGAACATACTTTGAAGTACACGAAGCAGTCGAAGGTGCAACCGTATAATGCGTGAACGCAGTAGGTGCCATTGAAACGTCTGTCATCATGTCCACATTATGCAACGAAGTATCTTCGACTCCATAGTAATCATCTAAATGCAAGGCCGAATGTTAAATCCATATGATCCTATGTGAATGACTGACAGGATAGACCACCTAAACTTACCGGGTTCCTCGACTTTTTTAACACGAAGCTCACGCACATGGTTGAGCTGTTTACGCAGCTGTTCTTTCATCTCACTCAAATCATCGGGCAATTTGAGCCCGAGACTAGGATTTCAAGTATAGACTGTGAAAAGATGTCAGTTGTAAAGTAGTACTAATTTAATCAAACAATGTTCTTACTTTGTGACGACTCGTCTCCTTCCATATGGTCATCGGGCGAGGAGGTACTAGGGGGTTTCACACAACCTCACAAACAATCACATACACACGGGCAGGTGTCTCCTTCGAGTGTTATTGCACGAGGAAGGGGCTTGGGAAGAGGTGGTGGGGTACACGGACTAGTCAATGCGAATGGGTCTAATTATCATACTTCAAGCAACAATACTGACAATGACGGTGCCGGTATGGACGTCGACGCCTCTTTCTCTTTGACTGCTCCTGCACGAGCTGTACCTCGCGGACAAGGGAACTATTGAGGTAGACCGGGAATCATTCCAATCCGAGGTATGGGGGTTTTTGGACATGCGGGGCTGGGATATAGAGGTCGAGCGAAAGCCTAGAGCGAAACCCGAACAAAACCTTGTCAGCGCACGTACAACGATAACCTCGAATGACGAGCCTATGCACCTCTCCCCCACTCTTTGCAATTCGACTGTAAATCTCGTGATCTTGTGCTTCCACCGAAGTCTCTCCATGCATGATCGTCCACAGATGGAAACAAAGCATTATACCAACTGCCAGACACAGCACTCCAGACAATATGAAAATTAGTATATATGCAATGACAGGGACATGATATTGCCAGTTGTCCTAGTCATTAAACAAGTCAGCGTGAAAGAATTACAGGGGAAGTTTGGAGGAGGAGGTACTGAGAAGGTAGGACCAAGTGAGGACCACGGATGTAAAGAGGTATGCGGATGTCTTCTTCAAAACCGCATTCCTTTCCAGGGGGTAGTCGGTATTGGCCAAGGTGGTACCCATTATCGCAGGTGTAGATGATATAGGTGTCATCAAGAATGCCAGCGCCATCTAATTGATTCACCACTTGCTCAATAATCTCCTCGACTCCCTGCAATGCCTGCAATCGAGCGCGGTAGAAGTCGTCGATGTAGCACACTGAAGAGTCATTGAGCTTGGACAAGTTTCGGATCTAATTCACACTGCTGGGCTATACTTCTTGTCAGTGTCTGGCTTTTGTCTAGCGCTCATATAGTAACACTCACCTTATCTGGATTGAAATTTTCCGTTCGAGGAACTTGGACACCCTCAAATAGATGTGCATGCCTTTCTGCAGGAATAGGGATTGTCATTATCGGCGGGTCACCACGATTACCATCAATGTTTGAGTGAGGAGTAATGGCGGCGATGGCAACGAAGAAGGGCTTCCCAGAATCGATGGCATCTCCAAGTAGCTCATGCGCGCTTTCAGCGATGAAATCCGATGTATGGTATCCGCAGTGATGAATTGGAGGGTCGCGATTTCATTGCGAAATAGGATTGAGATACAAATAGGTACCTGGATCCAAGAGGAAATTCGTGCCATTCCAACCCGCTGCATGTGGTGAGTCGTAGTTGTAGATCGTATGGGAATTGAAAAGTTTTCCGGTGTAATATGTAGCATAACCTGCTTCTTGGAGCCAGACCGGAAGATAATTCTCGTTGTAGCCCTGCTCGACAAACTTGGGATACCCTCCTGCAGAATAGCAGCTGAACACAGACACAGGGTTGTCGCCAAGTCTGCCGATTCTCTGGAGGCGGTGAGGGCACCGGAACAAGGCTGTAAAAAATTCCCCTATCATCCGCTCGTCAGACATGAGCAACGTCTGTATATTCTAAAAAGAACTTACATAGGGCATTGAATGAGCTTGGAGTGTCAAGGCTTTTGTTTGCCACCAAGAGATTAGATATGTATGCCACGGTAATAGAGATGAATGTCACTTACGACTCCGAGTCTTCGGGAGATGGACCGAACTGTCTAATCAATCCCTGTCTCTCCTTCACAGAATCCTGATAAAGCTTCTCCTGAAACGCAAGTCTGTGCTCAAGAAATCCGCCGGGAGTGGAGGTGATCCACAACTTGAGTTTGTGCTTGTTCCACCTCTTATGAACCCAACGCCTCAAGGTATAGACTCGAGGTTGGACTAATCCCACACTCCTCCATCTTTCACCAACTCAATGCCTCAAGGTATAAACTCAAGGTTGAGGTGGTGTGTGATAACCCCAGACGCAACCATACAAGTAGAGAGTAAGTCTTGGCACTATGATGTAAGCACTCATCATGAATAAAATGTTCGGACGCGTGCCAAATACAACATTCTTCAGCACTACGTACATCATTGAAATCCATTTAGAAAGCTTTTATGTGGGAAGAGTTCGGCCAAGACTTTCATATGAATACAATCATTGCAACTGAAGGGGCACCCATATCACACAATTCATACACATATACATGATGAGCTCGAAGAATTCAGGAAACTTTGCAAACACATTATTCATTGATTCACCCAAAAAAATACAGCCCAAGTTTGAATACAATAGCTATCTAAGTACAATGAAAGTTCAATTTTTGTAGCATCTCTGTGTGAAAGTCCTAACACCAGTGCGACATGAATCGTCTATCAAGATATTCCCCCGCAATATCATCACTCTTCTTGGCCAACCTGAATGCATCCTTCGTAAACTTGATGGCTTGCTTCCAGTCACCATTGCTCAATACCCTCGCTGAACCGCTGCTGATGTTCTTCAGACGACCCTGAAACCAGGCCTCCGCATCTCTCGTCCAGTACCCGCAACTCAACCCACTAACTTTCCATGCTGTCGGCCTGGGCCACCAGGACCTCTGGGCCACTTGCATATATCCCCAGCGATCCCGTTCCCCAGTACCCACATCATATACTCCACAAATCAAGTCAATCTCCCCTTCTGTGAGCTGATCATCCCAGTATCCTGTGCTTTCTGGATACCCATCCCAAATGCACTCTCCCCACAACCAAACCTTCTCAGTTGGTCCCTTCAGCATGGCATCCTCCTTCACAATATGCTGTGCCAGACGTGCAATGATCCCACCAGCCAAGATAGCTGCTTGACCTCGTTCTGTTCGCAGGAACTGATCGCGTTGGTACTCATATGCTCGATACTCCTCCAGGACCTGCTCACGTATCGCAGCATCAGACCCTTTGTGTTAGAACTCTTTATCTCTGTATCCCAGCCACGGTCAAGGACGAGCAACATCCAGCTGGTCTATGCGGGGCATGTCACAGATGAATGTATTGAAGGCAATCCCTTGTCGAATCAGATTCAGTATGATATTCGCTGGATCAGGGCCCCATCCACAACGGACAATTTCAAGGACAGCGCTGGCACTCTTCAACGCCAGCTGAAACGGCAAGTTACTTTGCGAATCAGGCACAAGAAAGTAATAGCCATCCATGATATCTTCATGAATGACAGAGAAGCCCCAAGTGCCATGTATTTCAGCATCTTCACTGATCAGATCCAGGTTCTTTGGTGCATCGGAAAGCCTCTGTGCCACAAGGAGGGCAGTAATGAAAGCACACAGTGAGGCAGAGGTGGAATTTCTGAGCTGTGGTGCTTGCTCAGACCGTGCATTTCCTAAAACGTTTCATACTTTGTTCCAATGCACATCCTTGTCCGGATTGGTTGCCACATCGATATGATCCAGGAAGCCCAGGCAGTGGTAGGCAATGTCCTCGAATGGATCAGAGAATTTGAGTTGAGGATGGGTGGAGGTGGGACTATGCTCTCCATGTAGATGTCAGAGGTACTCGGCAGATGCATTCCCTCCTCCCTCAAGGTCAAGGTCATCTTCCTCATCTGGGAGCACCTCCAAGACAGGCTCCGGCAACTCTTCATTGTCAGAGTAGTATGGAGGTGAATCATCAGGATCAAATTCCGTGCACACATCCCACTCATTGCGCACGGAATTATACCTTCTCTGGCGTGGACCATACTTCTCCCAGTAAGACTCGTAGTGGTTACGACCTGCCGGCATTCGACGACGAACCCCATCAACCAGCTCCCAGTAGAATACAGTCGCTCCCTTTCTACCAGGGGCAAGGTCTTTGGCTGCCACACTCTCTCTTTGAAGTCGGTGTTGACGATCTACTGTGGATTCATGAGCGATGCATGAGGCCTTCTCCTGCTCATGTCTCTGAAAAATGCATGCATATCCTCATCGGGGCGTTGACCGGAGTTTGGCAGAACAGGAATTTTGCGAGTCAGTGGGGTGGGAAGAGCGAGGTGCTGCTGTGAAGAGGAGTTGCGCATACTTGGCTCATGATCCAGGGCTTGTATTAAGATCTCGTAGATGAAACCTTCGATGTTAGTGATTGCATGTCTCCCAGACTGAGCTTTTTCCACCTCGGAATTCAAATTAGTTATCTCGCCATAGACTGGCTGCCTTGCACTCCCATACCAAATCAGAACGAGTCTGTTCAGCACACCAAACTGAGGAGCCCAAGCAGACAGAGAGCTTGGTATGTTCCAAGTCTCTCGCGCATCGCCCCAATACAGTGCTAGTGGTAGCCCAGACTTGACGAGAATGGGTACCAGATACCGTAACACCTGCGTGTCAACATAGGTGCCCACAAGAGGTGCCTCCAGCAAAGACTTTTGCCAGTAAGATAACCAAATCTCAGATAAACCAGTCTCCTTCTGAAGAAGCTCCAAAACCCGCTGCCAGTGTTGTTCATCCAAGTCACGTTGAGTGAGACCTTGGGCAACATCTCTCCCCGATTGAGCGTCACGAATCTCTTCCAGTATTTTCATGCGCTGGACAAAGTATGAGATTGCTCCAGCCAGTGGCAGGAATGCATCGCGAGATGCTGTTGCGTGGCGGCATGCACTGTGTTCAGAAGAATGTGGCCGACTGTAGCCGTACTGCCTTGGATACGACCAGAATCGAAAGTCTTTGGGAATGCCGACATTCGCTAGCCTCATCGAAGCCCGTAACAGCTTCCTGAGGACTTGTTCGAGTGCCTCCCAAAGCTGGATGACCTCGCCATCCAAGATGAACATACGGCGCACACCAGGAGTGATGTGTGCGACCACAGGCACTGTCTGTTCAGTGTAGTCCAGTGGAGCGAGCCACTCTGTTTTGAAAGGGTCTTGCACAGGGACAAAAGCTAGGAATGGCATCGAATCAGTCAGCCAACCGGGCTGGGTGACTGTCGACAGTGTTTGACTTCGAGGGCTGGGGTCATGCTCGGTTCGGGAGGGTATGTTGGGGAATTTGGAAGGTTTTTGATTGACAATAGTGAAAAGATCGTTCTCTATCAGAGCATGCTGGAGCTTCGACGAGAGCGCAAGAGCAACACGCTTGGGTCGTTGAGGCTGAGCCATTTTCCAATATGTATGTTGTTAGGCCGATAGGGTATTGGGATCAAGACAGCGAGCTCGGAGGTATATAAACTCTGAGACGCGATGAGAGGCCGGAACGTTGAGGGATTTCAAGTGAAGAACGAGCTCAGAGGTATAACTCTGAGACGTTGTCAGGAACAAGCTTGTTTTAGAAAGTGTAGAACTATTAAGTATGAGTTAACGTGTTGTCGTCACGATAAACCTCACTTACCTGAGAGTCACAAGCAAAGAAGAGGGTGGTACCGAGGCTGCAGAGGTCAAAGTGAACTTAGTCAATTTGCCAGTTCGTCAGCGCTTATCTAAACAGCAACTCATTCCCACGTGCCCCAAACACGTTTCCCCACACTGAAAAATACTTCCGTCTTGCTTCCGTCTATTAGACCGCACTGAGGCTGGAGAGTTTATAACTCTCCAACGTCTCGTTCCTCACACGCGCTCAAGGATTACTAGCGACTACGAGACTGGAGGGTCTATACCCGCCAATGTTTTGTCTCCATTTTTCCTTTTCATAGGACATGTAGTGCTGGAGACCTTGAAATCATACCGACTCGTAGGTGTGAGTATCTGCATTGAGGTCGATAGTCGAGGGTTACTAATTGCTACAAGATACTTCGGTCTTCCCAACGTCTCCGCTGAGGGTGGCATGCTGGAGGATTATCACACCTAGTGGACCATCTCGTCGCCACCGATCTGTACTTCAGTGTTGGATGGGCTTGCTTAGTGCCAACCTTCGAATGCACTCCATATGGTGAGTATATGTGTTCAAGTCATTGGGTGAGGCTCACTAATGGCTCGCATATCAACCTAGAAGCAATTTGTTTATTCGTGTTCAAACTAATTGTTCACAAGCCACGAGAGCTGCCTCTACATCACCCTGGAGTGCTCCGCTCCTGAGAGCTCTCACTTCCACCTCCCGTACCATCGTAAAGAATGCATCCAGCCTCCCGGTTCTATTCTGCAGGAGATACACCATCACAATGCCCACCTTGCCCTCCATGCTTTCCTTATGCTGCAGGAGAGCCTCGCGGGAGTCCCCTTCTACCATGCTGAGGTCGTACAAGCATCCGCTTTTAGGGACGTAGGCAAAGTCACCGTGGTGCAGCTCTCCTTGCTCCGATGCCATCGATTTTTCCTTGATCTCGATTGCCCACCCTACTCTCCTAGACAATCGCTTCCATTTTTCTTTGAACTGCTCGTCCGAAAGTCCTTCTGTCATGACATTAAAAAACTGCAGCCCAGCCACTGTTACCACGTATGTTTGCAACGTGTAATGATGGGTGAACTTTTTTGCACCATGTAAAAGATGGAGTTGGCGCGAAACTGCAGGTGCTTCCTCTGGTGTCATCATTCTGGTGCAGAACCTTCGATGTTCTGGCCAGTCTCCTCTCTGGCACGTCGCATTCTATGAAATGTTCTACGTTAGCCCTCGAATAACAGCAACAGGCACTTACACAGTAGGATCTCATCTTACATCCACTGCACAACTTCAGATCCTGCATCCTCTCGGCCACCTTATGGCAGTACTGGCATACCTGGTACATCCAAAGTCAGTAATGACCTGCCTGATACACTTCTGAGCTTCTTACATTACCAACAAATGCAACTGGCTCTTGGTTGCTCATGTTGGCTTTTCACCATACAATTGGCAGTAGTGAAAAGTGCGGTGGCGCTGATTGTTTGCGCTTGTTTATCTTGAACGCTGCTGTGCGAAAAAAGTCTCTTTGTCCTCAAACACTGGGTATAACTCAAACTGGGAAAACCTCGCCCTGGCATGCCTCGTGGGGCGAATCAGCACTTGCCTACGCGTGAGTTTAAGTATTGTAAAGAATGTAACTGTGACTAACCAATTGTCTAGCCCCGTGAGCGGACCTTGAGCGCTGGATTGCGCATTACTGGCAATTGAAATTCACCGACAAGGCAATTGCCGACCATGTCCTGGACCACTTTGACCGCACACAATATGGCTTGAGGTATATTGCATCTGGGTATAAAGTTATCATCTGCTGACTTGGTTTCCTTGCTAGTGTGAAAACGGTTTCACGCATCCGCAAGTCCATCAACCTTCTGGGGGTGCATCAACGTGATATTTCTATGGAAGAGCTGACAACGCTCATGCAAACAGTGAAGACATGCTTTCCTCACATGGGTTCTTGTGCGCTTGTCGACAAGATCAGGATTGACTATGGGACCAAGGTGTCTGAGTGAGGCCGCTAATTTCCATCATACGAATGCAATCTGACATTAAGCTTAGGCGTCGTATGCTCCAGCTTGTCAGAGTTTTAGAGCCTGAGGCAGTCCGAAGCCATAAGGGTAGAAAGTTCAAGCGCAAGATCTTTCACGCCGCCAGGGTTATGGATATCATTGCCATGGACCAGCATGATAAATGGATGCGGTTCGGTCTTTATTTACACATGGGAGTCGATCCCTATCCCAGTCAAATCAGCTGGCTGAAGATCTGGTGGACGAACAAGAATCCCAGATTAATTGGATCATACTTCATTGAATTTTGTAGGCAGGTTGGGGGTGAGTTTATTCAGAATGTTGCAAGACTTGCTCGTGCTTAAACGGTGATGAGTAGGAGTTTCAATAATTACACAGAGCGATCTCGGGACAGAGAATTATGGAATTGCCAACATCCAGACTTACATCCGTCAGAGTCTTGATCCTGAACTGGCTGGGACTTTGCAGCACCGATGGATGTCAAATACCAAGAATATCAAACCAGAGGCACATTGGTCAGTGCAGCGCAAACATTGGATGCCTGCTTTCGAGGACCTGTTAGACAGGGGTGTTGCAGAGGGCCTATACGACATCAATGACCCTGACCCTTTGGAAAAGTATGTCATATTGTGCTCCAACTGAAATTGTTGTATTCATGACCTTATTTGATCAGGCTTATTTTTCGTTGGGTTGCCATTCCTTTCTTCCAGGCTGAGCTTGATAACTGGAAGGATTTGTGCAATAACACAAAGCGCAGGGCCAGTGCTCACAAGGTTTTGCCTGATGGTATACCGGATTTGATCCATGCAAAACCAGAACGATTCGGCTGTCAAAACTTCATGGTGAGGTGTGACGTAGTCCATACAAACTACTATAATTGACCAAAGAGCACCTGGCCTGCAGATCCCAGTGCCGCCTGAACTCTTTGATGAAGCAGAGGTGCTTTATGCACCTAAGGATGACCCTGTTCATGAGCTCGTTCCTCCCGCGTTTCAGCTTGTAATCTCAGAGGTGTACGACGTGCTGGGGCGTCCACCGATCATGTTTGAGTCCTTTTGGGATGTATACCAGATGCTTGTGGAAGCTATGTGGGCACTCCCTGAGGCTTCAACTAATGAAGTTAGTGCTGCACTGGCTCAGGCAGACAACTCATTTGACGTGCTGATGGAGCTCATGCCCAATCAGAAGAAATGTAAATACGGCTACATGCTGCTAGACAAGGAGAAGGAAGAGAATGAGCGTGCTGCTCAATCACCGAATTCGGAGGATACACTATTTGAGATTGACGAATCTGAGCTTGAGGAGGGTGACGATGAAGATGATGAGAGGGAATTTCTTGACTGGGCCTTGTTCTAGCACAACATATAAAATAAATTTTGTCAGTTATCACCAATCAAACATCAGCCTGGCCTGTGGCTCGTGGGAACCCAAAAAAAACATTCAGCATACCATTTTGCCTTGTTGGATTTTTTGCTGCTCTGCATCTTCGACCATGCCACAAGAACCTGAAGAGGCCACTATGCTCATAGTTAGTGTCACTGGGCAGCAGACAGAACTGGTTTGCGCCCTGGGTGACCTCTGTCGAGGGGATAAAAAGATACCCACAGGAACCGCACAGAAATTCAAGACTAACCAAGGCACGGTCATCAATGTCTGCCCAGCTTGTGCAGTGCACCAACACTCTTTGCAACAACGTGAATGTGGTAGAAACCCTTACATCGCATGCCTCGACCTGACACCTGGCTTTTCGAAGTCGGCGAGGATGTTCGGATCCTTAAATACAAGCTGCTTCATGGGCACAAAGGGTGTATCACGGATATCCGGGACGTCGACTGTGACGTGGAGTTCACTGTAGAGGCGGCGGAAGGGGAACGTCTCACTACTGTCGTGGCTGTTCCCTACTTTGCAATTCGCAAGATTGTAGAGACTGGGAAGGCAGTAGTGGTTGTTGCTGGTATATACGTTGGCAGTCAAGGATTGGTTTCTGGTGTCTCTGAGTCAGTAGTGGAAATTGTGCCTAAGAATGAGATACATGTAAGTCTTTTTAACATGTCTTGATATGAGATTCTAATGTTAGTTTTCAGCCTATCCAGGTGCATGTCAATTCGGTCAAAATGTTAGCAGCCTCGGACTACTACCGTGCCCCGCAAGTGCAGGAAGCGGAAGGCAGTGGGAGAGTCGGCTGCTCAGGTGTTGAACCTTGGATCGGGGAAGAAGTCCTCATTGTTCATGGAGAATTTAAGGGGCACCAAGGCTGAGTCCAGGGTGTGGATCGCGTTTACGACTACGCTGATCTCAGGGACATGGACAACATCGACAAGGACACTGCTGAGGCATCGAAGGTCACCAGTGGTTTGAAACTCAGAGTTCGCATTTCAACCATTCATTCACGGTCTACCCCTTCAATTCGGTATGAGTGGTTACGGTGGCTGCCGTGAGTTTCTTTCATGTTCGGCACTTGATCAATGAGTTTCTTAACAAGTCTGTAGGAGTGGCAGATTTCTAATGGAAGACTGTCCACTGGCCACTGATGGTTCGCAAAGCTTCTATGAGTTGAATGACAATTACTGTCATGAGTATAGTCCAGCTGAAAAAAGAGCTCAGCAGGTGACAGACAGAGTACTCCGAGCTTCTCGGCTGACTCCAAGGCCCACGGATGCAGAGCAGGTCCATGATGGAAGTATATGGGATCCATCGTTTACAACAGATGCAACAGACAAAGGGATCCAGGCCTCAGGGATGACTCCAAGGCCAGTGGAGGCAGAGCAGGCTCATGACAGCAGTGTATGGGATCCATCGTTCAAGCATGCATCTGGTAGCGGCAGCTATTCCGATTCTGGTCCTTCACTCTCACCTTCTGAAGACCTTTGCTGGACCAACAGTGTGCTTGTAGCAGCTGGTTCCCAAAATCAGAGCATCATCGTCGATATTAGCTGTGGCCCATACAAAGGACAGAACAAGAAAGTCCACTTGACGCTATCAGCATCAGAAGTGGTGGTGCTGGCAACAATTCGACCTCCCGGCAACAATAACTGGGTACCTATCATGACCGAACAGATCACAGACTCCACTCAGCGGCCTCAGCTGACCTCAGAAAATCGTCTTCTCATTGTGGTTTGTGGTCCTGAATGCGGGCATTTATTCCGTCACATTGGTCAAAAATATATGGATGAGGCACAAACCAAAGACAAAGCTCTTCTGCTCCTGCGTCGCGTCGAGGTTAACGTTTCTGAAAATACCCAGGTCGATACCACTGTTGAAGTTAAGCTTCATCCTAACGACCTTGCGATCATTGATGACGATGCAAAGCTAAGGGCTTTCTCTAACACGCAGCTGGCTTCAATTCGTCGAGAGGTGAAATCTAGATTAGAGATTTAGCATGGACTGACAGGGACCTCCATTTAATAAATGCATTTTCTTGTAGATTAGTGGTATTTAGCATCTTGTATCAAGTAGCACGACCGTAACTATAGGTCCAGCCATATAATGTACATAAGATACCAATGAATATGGTAATTTTTTGTAGTTATTGAAAAAAACCCTTGAACAAGTGTTGGCCTCTACGTGGCTCAAGGGACTAGTAGCTGGATTGGGCAGGCAGTTTCAGTGAAGCTAACAGACGCTTAATACAATGCCCGAACATCGGGCAATATCAAGACGTGCCCATTTGGGTAGTCTCGGATATTTGTCCAAATCTGGACATGTTGCGTTTCGTCTTTTTTACACAACAATGCAAACAAGGCGCCAGGCCATGGCAGGAAGACGACAAACGCGCTCGGGTGCAGGCACACCTCCTTCGACTGCTCACCAGCCGCGTGCAGCCCCATTACCAACAATAACGACTCGTATGAAGCCCACTGGGCGTTTTTCGAAGCGTAACGAAGCAAATGACAACGAGTCTCTGCCTAACCCAGTGCTGAATGCTCCCAACAGGCTCAAGCCTGTCGTGGAGATTGTCAAGGTATGTTGCTTGAAACCATACAATCTAGAGGGTGTATCTGACATAGAGCAGAAGAAACAGAGTGCGTCGAACAAACGTGCCGAGGCTGCTCACTCAAAAAAGGGCCAACCCGTGTTGAATG
Organism: Neonothopanus nambi; assembly: GCA_003987895.1. Taxonomy (NCBI): domain Eukaryota; kingdom Fungi; phylum Basidiomycota; class Agaricomycetes; order Agaricales; family Omphalotaceae; genus Neonothopanus; species Neonothopanus nambi. Next base: position 45,240 of record RCHF01000166.1, read on the forward strand.
TACAACCGGAAATCGAGCTAGCTCGTGATGAGAAGGGAAAGCAGAAGGCGAGCGAGCTGGAGGATGAAGTACAGGAAGAGATGGCTGTGCAGGTAGACGTTGAAAAGAGCAGTGAAGTGAAGGGAGAGCGAGAGAAGGCAGGCGAACTTAATGAAACAGAGACAGCTATCACTCCATCTCCTGAGGGAGCAGTATCGTTTCCCTCTGCTCCTCTTGTGATGCAGATGGCCGTTGAAGCACCACAAACATCTACTGCTCAAATGTCCATTGAGCAGGGCCATATTTCATCAGCTCCTCCTATTGGGCAACCCTCACCCGTTCCTTCTCCTGCACCTGCCACCCAAACCGCCGTTGCGGCTCCCCTAGCAGTTTCGTCTGCACCGCCTCGACCTTCTCCTGTTCCTGCTGCCCAGTCAGGTGTTGTGAGCCCCATTCCTATGTCATCTCCTCCCTCCATACACTCTCCCGCTCCCGCTGCCCAGAACGCGGTTGAAGCACTTGTCCCTCTTTCATCTCCACCTCCTCCTATAAACAAGAATGTGCCGCTATTGGATTTGAATGAGATCCCAGCAGCACATAAGTTGCGGCGGCCAAAGACAGTCAAAACGGATGTTAGCTCAGGTGTCCGTCAAGAGAAGTGTGGAGGAAACAAGTTTGACATGGAGTACTATATAGCACGGTACCACGAGCGCCGGGAGAAGGAGAGGCAGGAGTGGATACATGAGGAAAGACGGCTTCAACAGATTGAGGACAGTCAGGGATTCGTGGCTCATGTGAAGGAGGAAAGACGTGTAAAACAGATGAAACAGGAGGAGGAGGAGAAGAAGAGGAGGGAACTAGAAAGACAGGAAAAATTTTTTCGTGATTATTGGGCTGAAAATGGAGACGAGGGGGAGGATGGTCATGATGACTACGGCGGTGATGAGGACGACATTTCAGACTGGTATGGTGTTCAGCAGACCAATTCCCCTGCATTTGTCCATGCCACTGAGGAGGAGGGGAGAGAGGAAGATGATGCTGGAGAGAATGGAGAGGAGAATGAAGATGGAGAGGGTGGAGAGAAGAACGAAGATGGAGAGGGTGGAGAGGAGAACGAAGATGGAGAGGGTGGAGAGGAGGAAATAAATGAAAATGAGTGGGTGGACGAGGAGGATCAGGATGTTCAGGATCAGGACAAGGCAGAAGAGGGAGAGGACGAGAACGATGGAACAAAGAAGCCGGGTGCAATGCCGTTAAAATTAATGGAGGCTGCTCAGAAATTGTGGGACAACTATTTGGAGCAAACCGAAGTTCTCGCCAGGGAATACGGCAAGGACGCGCCAGCTGTTATCAAGAGGTTAGGAATTTGTAATTCGGCCCCTCGACTTATGAATCCTTTCAATGCTTTCGAAGCCTATTATAATGCGATGTCAGGGGAAACAAAGCCAAAAGACAGTAAGTGTTTTTATTGCCACTTGTTCAGTAACCAGTGTGAACCTAATTATCCCATTCGCTAGTGAGTGCTGCCCAGTGGACACAGCATGTGAAGGAAAAATACTACGAGGAATTGAGCCGGTGCCTTCCCAAAGAGAAATGAAATAATGCTGCTGCACGTCGGGAGGCAATGGAGGATATAATGGATTGGTATGAGAGTTGGTTGCTGGGGCATATAACTCAGGGGAAGCGGAAGCGGATAACAATGAAGCGCGCACTTCGACTGTTATTATCCTTGGTACGGGTTGTTTATTCATGTCTTTTAGTATTGGACCTGATAACGTGATGTCTACAGTGTCAGAAATTGTATGTAGTACATGGAATTCATGTATTCGGCTATGCTCTCGATCCGAGTATGCACAAACAAGAACCACTGGCGAGCTGTGCATGGGGTGCTACATCAGACTATTTTTCAGTGCGGCAAAAGTATGAAAGCTCAATCGTTCAGCAGTTAAATGAGTTTCTTACCTTATTCCGGTGAGCCCCAGGCTATTTTGAGAGTTCGATGATAGCTGACTTCTACCCTAGAATGGAACAAATCCAAAAGCGTACCCAAAATGCTGAACTGCATAAGTTAGGGATGGAAATGCAGAAACGAGTTGGCGAGACTCCTGTGAGCCAGTATCGCCAGCAAATTATAATGATTTTCCACCATGAGTGCGGTAAATATTTCAATTTGTCTCGTTTTTGTCATGTGCACTGATACGTTGTCTATTTCAGCAAATTTAGGTGTAGATGCCTTGGGACCAACTCAATGGCTTGATAATGCATGGCGGCACAGATTGCGGGTTGTCAACTGGCCTGTGGGTGTAGGATTTCCGAAAGCCGGGGTTAAAAGAATCAAGGATATGAGCTCCAACGATTTGGGTGCGGTAGTAAAGCCGTGGTGCATTTATGTACAGGATTCAATTAATGCATCGAAGGAGAAGATTCAGTTGGCTGGTACAGGTGAGGATGCAGGGGATGAGGATGTGGAAGAAGGACAGCTGCTGGAACAATATGAAAACTTGTGCCGTATAGAGCATTGGGAGGATGGTAAGTCCAATTTTGGCATTCTCATGTCGTTCAGGTGCTGACAAGCCAATTCTGCCCATTCTAGATGAACCCAATGATTTTGAGGAGATGGGAGATGTTGTGTTGGTGAAGGATGCTAATGGGGACGCTGTTGCAACGGTGAAATCGTCTCTGGCATGGCACAAGAAATATGACCCCACTTTCGATGAGGGGGATGCCAGGCAGCGAGCATCGTCAAAAACCCAAGGTAAACGCAAGCAGCCGGCAGAGTCTGAGTCAGAGGAGAAGAGTGGGAAACGGAAACGGAGAGTGCAGAAGCAGAAGGATGAGCAGGAAGAGCAGGAAGCTGAAGAGTCAGGGACAGAGGATTCGGGGGATTTGGAGGAGTGGAAAGGAGACGAAATGGGGGAATCAGATGAGGATGACGAGGATATGGAGCAGCAGGATTTCGGGGAGGGAGATGTGCAGAATCAAGAAGACAGTGATGACGAGGACAGCTCTCTCGACCTTCGACTCCCTCCACCTAGGCCTGCTCGGAAAAAACGTGACGCGAGCAGCTCTGTCGATTCCCCTCCACCTAGGCCTGCGCAGAAGACACATGACGTGAAACACCCTCCGCCCAGGCCTGCTCAGGAGAAACGTGACGTGAGCAACTCTGTTGAACCCCCTCCTCGAAAAGATGGCAGGAGGAGAATCAAGTTTCACCCCCAGGCTACATCCACTCCCCTCCCACCGAGTCTTGTTAGCAGGGGTCATTCGGAAGCACCGGTGGCGGCTTCTAGCCACATTTCTGTTTCTGGTCAGAACCGTGACAAGGGAAAGAGACGGGAACGAAATGATATTGTGGGTGGGCAGAGATACAAGGGGAAGAAACGTGTGTTGCTAGCTGGTGAACATGGTGAGATTCAGCACCAGCAGGTGACGAAGAAGCCCCAGACTTCACAATATCGGAGCCGGGATTGGGTGGATGAAAATGGTGCAGGTCCTTCAAAGCGGCGTTGATTTTATTTCACCTCTGTGTTGAATTGCCTTGGTATGAGGGCTCCCTATATGTATAGAGCTATGTAGGGAGTTGTTGGTATGTCTCTATGGACCTTCTAGTGTAGAGTTTTTCTTTTTAAGTTAGTTACCTACATGTATAGAGCTATGTAGGGAGCTTTTGGTATGTCTCTATGGACCTTCTATTATAGTGTCTGTGTTAAAACTACTTTGACTTGGGAATGATAGATGTTTCATCTACCTAATATCCTTGAGCTTATAATGAGATTATTATGAGTTTGGAGTGATAGATATTATGGAGCTGGAATGTGCTTCTGTGAGTGTTGAAGGAAGCAAGGACATTCCTGCTCACTTGCTGAACAGTAGGGATGTCCTTGATGACAGGGATGGACTTGAGGGATGTCCTTGTAACAGGGATGGACTTGAGGGATGTCCTTCTGACAGGGATGGACTTGAGGGATGTCCCTGTAACAGGGATGGACTTGAGGGATGTCCTTGTTGTATTAGCATATTATTATTCTTATTACAATTGTTGACTCTGATAACAATGCTTGAAGACCAGGTACATTGTAGACATTGTAACTAATTGTATGCAGTATGCAAATGACAGTATTCTTTGGTTAAAAATAATATGGGCAGCATCATGATGCTTACAGATGTCTATAGTTATAAT
>RCHF01000167.1:0-49205 GCA_003987895.1 Neonothopanus nambi
GCCAATTAAAATAGATATGCATGCTAGCTGTCGAAAGCACTGCCTAGCTAGCCACTGATAGATGTATAGAAGAAAGAAAATAGACATGACGTCAATTATGGTTCGCTGATCGTAGTTCATCGGAATTTCGGAGTTTTAATTCTGCGGTGGCGGCACGCTCCCCACCGCCGGCGGCCGCCTCTCGCCATTCTCGCCTGCAGCGGAGCTTGAATGGCCCTCGAGCCTCTTGATATAATACTAGGCTCCTGGCTAGTATATCCAGCCAGTATCCAGCCCTCTTCAACTTGGAAGCATAAGATCAAGATACAATAGTGAATAGCTGTATATATAGTTGTTCACTCAGTCCATTATTTCGAGATGATTGATGTTCACCGTCAACGATGATAGGTACTGATCCATGACAAGCCGCTGATGCCTGCTACAGCAAAGATGGCAACAAATGAGACGAGGGTGTCATACGTGCAGTGCTGTTTTGGATGTACATAGATCGCGCGCCAGTGGCCGTCCCAGCTTCTGGCGGTGATGGAAGGACGGTATGACTAAGCGAATCCATGTGAAGATATAATAAAGCGCCCTTTGACGCGTACTACATATGCTAGGCTGTTTGGCGCTTGCTCGCCTGTGGTCTGCCTCCATGGCCTGCTGTCAACACGTTCCGTCGGTGAGTCCACTATGCAGGAAGCCGTGCTGACTCTTCTACGAATACTAATCTCAGTCGTAGCCGGATCTGTTGCTGGACTTGCTCAGAACTTGTTGGCAGCCAAGTCTTTCAGCCGAATATTCCGAAAATAACAGTATAACATAGGTACTATCGAATTCTTCTCAAGTCCATTATAAGATAAATATAGAAACAGTTCACTAAATACATCTCGCAATCCAATCTCAAACAGGTTGCTTGGGCCCAGGATACTCGCCATGAGGTTGTCCAAATGGAGGCGAAGGCATAGTATTAGGACCCGCATAGTACCCTCCGTCCGGGGCAGGCTGAGGATACTGGGTATTAGGATTAAGGTTGTAGTGTGATTGGCTCATATTCGGTGCAAGGTATGTCTGAGACTCTGGACCAGGCATTGTCGAATTTCCGGGAAGAGGGACAACTGGAGCTCGATAGACAGATACCGGAGTTCTGCTTCTACGCCAGAGTATGAAGGCAACGACAGAGCAAACGATCATGAAAACGACTGTTATGGACTGGTTAATGAAATCAAAGCAGAAGGCGAGCTCCGTTGGTGGCGTGGGGCGACAATGTGAAAGACGTACTCGAACCTATGACTATTCCAGCAATGACGCCTCCGGCAATACGGGCACCTTTCGAATTCAGGTTGGTGCAAGGTCCATACTCAGGGTTCCCGAAAACGTCAGTGCCAGTTCTATATTTCTGCGTCAGCCATGTTTCTCTAAATTCATTCTTAAGAGGAGACAGTTCAGGCTCACCGGCAAAGATCCCTACGGACAGATGTCACAACACCCCTTAAATCGATGTTCAACATTTTCGAAATGAGCGGTGGGGTGTTCGATAGTTCCGGGATTATGATAGAGGGAATGATTTGAGTGTCAAACTGTTTTGTGGGGATTATTGTAGGGACTCTTTATACTTATGCACTTGCACAACGCGCGCGCAGTAACCATGTAAAACATAGATCGTCCCGAAACGTGTGAATGGGCGCGAACAGTGCAAATCTCCAAGCTCGGCAAGCGATTTGGTCACTATACTTCTCAGCCGGCCTCGGACTTCGAGCATGAAGCTATGTCCAAGATTAGGAATTAGGACAGCCTGCAAGATCTAAACGGCTATAGTATATAGTTTATTAGGATGTTCTACAAACATAGTATGGGATAATACCGTATGGTGCTGGCGGCACACCTTTATATCAATCAGCTGGCAGGCTGTGCGGGCGGTCTATTGACTCGAATGGATTATGGAGACACTATGGAGCTCGGGGAGGAGCTTTCACTGCTGTGGACACTCAGACAAATAGCCGAGTAAAAAGTCATCGTACTACAAAGGCAAGGAAGTCGACACTTTATTAAACCGCACCGTACAAAACACACAGTATCAGACACCATAACTTATTCTGGTTATGCTTTAGACTTTGGCCACGATCTACTCGCTCTTCACCAAGCTGACCTTCAAAGGAAGTTGCGGGTGAGGATCATTCCCGATGACAGGTGATGCAACAAAATTCATTTGCCAGGCGAGTTTCGATTCTTTCTCTGAAGGAGCGAACTCGAAGGTACTGACAAGAGTAGAGATGACGAGCTCTGAATGGCAAGTTTAGAAGTTAAACAAGATACGGAGATGAAGATGATGTTGAGCGTACTCATTTCCAGCTGTGAGAATTTAAACCCGCTGTAAACAACAACATTAAGAATTTCTTTCAGCGCAATGTACAATGTTTCTAAAGCAAGGGCTCACATGCAAGATCTTCCTCCGGCGGCAAACGTCATCCTGTGTATCCGGGTAACAAATCATGAGCAAGTAGCTTTCTCAGAATTATGGTGGGGTTTAGCAGCTCACAAATGTGAATAGACACCAGGTATCCGTGCGTTCATTACAGCCTTAGGCAACGGTTCAAGCCACCTTTCAGGCCTCCACTCCGCAGCATCCGGCCCCCAGATCGCTATATTCTTATTTGCCTGGACGTACGAGATGTGCACTATAGTACCTTTCGGAACGAGGATTTCGCTGATTTCAGTACCATCGACTCCGGTAATTGGTGTGTGGAGAGGAAGGATCGCGTCCCGAAGCGCGCTGCAACACGAAACATTTAGTTTTACATGTTTATAATTGCAGCAATATTGCGGTACTCACACTCTAGATGCTCTCGGCAAAGAAGGATGACTTCACGATAGGCATAATAAGTAAAGTAGTCCAGGCAGCGAGGAAGTATAAGTATCACTCACAGCCGTAAAGTCTCTCGACAGGCAGCATCAAGATAGGGCAATGCTGTCAGCTCATCATGGGATAGGTCCCCTCCATGGTTCTCTCGAGCTTCAACGATTTCCTGGCGAAGCTTCCTTTGGACCTCCGGATGCGTGGCGAGAAGATGCAGCATACGAGCCATTGCGCTCTGTTACAAATAAGTTGGCCAGCAGTACGTGAGGAAGCGTGAAATTTGGTAACGTACGGAAGTAGTGTCCATCGCAGCGAATACCAGGGTGCTGAGGTGGGAAGTCATTTAAATTAAAGGCATGTAGTGAGAAATCGAGTTCTGATGACTTACGATATCTACAGGGGCAAGTCAGATGTGTTGAAAAAGGCAACAGTCAAAAGACCCACCTGTCCAATAACTTCATATTCCTCTAGCTTGTCCTCAGCTGAGGATTGCATGTTTGCTTTCACTGCCAGTATAAAAACCAAGTCAGTAGCCAGCCATGCGCTAATGAAACAATAAACGTACTAAGAATACTTAGGATATCCTTTCCCATTCCAACCTGCTCCGAGACCACCTCATCCCCTTCCTCCAGTGCACGCTTCTTTCCTTCATAAATCTCAGTAGCCAGAGCCCACATATAATCCGTCATCTCACGCATATGTTTGACATCTTCCATTGGCGACAAGTATGACAGGAACCGGCAGAAGGAGGGCGGGAAGTATTTCGAGGCAAAAGGCACGATGTAGTTTCCAGTGAAGGTCAAACGAGTTGCAGTTGGACTAGAAAGAAAGAGGAAGGGGAGAAGTACTGTAGCTTAGACTTGCATGGGCAATGCTAATAGGCGTGCGATACGTACAAGAGATTCTTAATGATTTTACTGTATGGATGTGCAGTGCTGTCGTCGTCGTCCATAGGATCGAAGGAAAATCCTAAACCGGACTGGCCAATTAGTTCGAGGGCAGTACGACCCATCCAACCGAGTATGTCAATCTATCAATATGCACTCAGTCAATCAGTACCGACTGTCATTTAACGACGATACCTCCTGTACCGGGGGACCATGCTCAAGTTTATTCTTGAGTGTGTTCTGTAACTGCAAAGAATATGAATATTATGGCACTCCAGAGAGATCTGTGTACACACTTTGCCCACCACGTTGTTGAAAATAGGCACTGTTAACATAGGTATTGAGAAGAAAGCCTTTGAGATATGAAGCTACGTACTCATCTCTCGTAGATGTGCGATCGAGAACACTGGAGTGAGCATCTTGCGTTGTTTTCGGTGCTGTTCCTCTGTGAAGGCAGCTCAGTACAATACAGATAGATGAAGTGATGGTTTTTCTACCAATGGTGCCCAGTAATCCATAACCAAACATCAACCGATTGCCACTTGTAAGAAGAAGGTTCATGATATTTCCAAAAGAAACAAGCATACAGAACAAAACGTACTATACGAAACCAGGGGTTTCTTCGAAGATATTTTGATCCTAAAACCATGAGATTTGAGTTGATTACCACCTGTTGCGATATGAACGTATTCACCTTCACATAGATACTGTGCATGGCTTTAGGATCATGAATGAAAAGCCACTTGCTCTACATCATCAGTGGAGAATCAGTACATTCAGTTCAAAATGTCAAGCTGAAGACTATTCTCACCCCGAAAAAACCTTGCACGGTGGCAACCTGGCCATCTGTATGTCTGAAATCAGACGGACCCACTGTTGATGCATTCGGGATCTTAAAACATACATGTCTTGCCCAACATTTCATGGAAATCCCATCCATAAGGACTGAGAAGTTTGGCAAAGTTGCCTTAAAATAAAAGTCACGTCAAAGATCACAATCCACCAGCCCAAGTCTCTCCAAAAAGGCTCACCTGTCCACCATGACTTAGCTTTCGGCCCAGGAATATTATCCAAGCTTGACCGGAAGAACTTGTTTTTGAAAACGACCCAGGAAATGCTCAAGACAAAAGCCACAGCGATAATTTGAGGTATGCTTGTAACAGTCGCCATTCTGACGGAGAACGACGAGCAGGAGATGGAACGAGGATGTGTGTTGTGAGTGGAGGGTGGACGGTTGGTATATATGTTAAAGTCTTCTCGGGATGAGTTTTAATCGTTGAGTAAAACAGCTTGGTAAGTGGCACCGAAAGGCAATAAAAGCGTCAACGAAGCGTACCGTTTCAATGAGGAGAAAAGAAAAAAATAGGAAAATGATTCATACGTGCTTAGTATATGCTAATTTTATCGTAAAGTAAGATACGTCCTAAGGGATTTGTAGCCGTTGTGTTCCAGAGACCAAGAAAAAGAACGCCGAATGGACATAGGTCATGGACGTTTTGTCAAACAGTATCATGAAATACAGATTGCTAAGTGGATGAAGGGTTCCGGAAACACGGTCATAAGGGATCCAGTCATTCCAACTTTCATACTATGCCCATCAAAGCTGAGTCAGAGAGAGATATGAATGGCATGTCCGAGTTACCGTAGCTCGATTGGTACGTATGATATAAAAGGTTCGATGAGTGTACAAAGATGCCCCCAGACAATCCATTAGAAAGACGGCGAAGCGGATCGCTCAAACAGGCTTTGCCGAACCTACGGGTTTGGGATTGAACGTTGATGGATAGACAGCGCTTATTCGCCGCGACAGTCTGCGCTGTAAGCTGTCTTCTGTTGTTTTCAGTCTTGCGGCATCTCCTAAAATCGTTCAACACGTCGGCTCACACATAGATAAACACGGATCGGATTCAGATAGCAAGCCAACTTATATAACAGCCGGATACATACCAGTACGGTATACCCAACAAAGCCTAAGTACTAGATTTCGATTTTTAACGGCGTCCACCTCGAGCAGTACAGGGTGCAGAAGACCGTCGTTGGCCGGGCGGCCTAAAGCAACATCATGAGTAACGTCAAGCCTTCAGAGGCAATTAGATATTCTGCGAGTGCGGTACCGTAAGACGATGCGTTCGGTACATTTGCAAATGGAGGAAGCAGAAACGCGCGCGCTGCAATGGGCGCCTGTTGAAATTGGTCGTGCTCTATCATGTGACGAGTTCACTTCGCTATTCGCTGAGCGCTCAGGCCCTGACTCAGAATCGCTGAGCGCTGAGCGCTCTAAGCTCTTACTATTAGTACTACTAGGTAGTCCGAATATTAGCTTTGACAGTCTTAGTTGTCCGAGTCAACTACATTGAACAACTCATCCTATGTAGGACAATGGTTGGTCACACTCTAACCATACCAGGAGAAAAGGAAAGCTACACTTGAGTTACACACAGCGTGTTGACTGCCGAATGCACAGTGCGGTATTGCATAAGCCCTCACACCGCCAGAACAAAGCTTCACGTCGAATACATTATATACCACCCTTCAACACAATCATCTCTCCTAGGAATCCGTTCCTAGCTTGTCTCATTATTTTCGCACTCTACAAGTGAACCGTCTTCTTGGTACATCGGAAATCTTCGCATGTGAGGGTAGCCTGGGGTGTGTAGCCTATGTAGCCTTGCTCGGAATTGTTAATGCTAAGGTCTCCTCTTCTTCGGGACATCAAAGTGCGATTTCGGGATCAAGCAAGTGACCATCCACGTACGTGAGTACTTGATGACATGAAAGAGAACGAACTTGCACCTGAGTGAGACCGCAGTCGAGCCGCAGTAAGTAGTATGGGTGTGTTTATTTGGAAGATATAGAATCTCCTGATATTCGGCTATAAATCGAACATATGGTAATTGGAGTAGAACCCTTCTTGATAACTTGCGTCTTCTCCATGAACGGGAAAGGCCTCTGTAGCCAGCCGGAGTCGTTTTGAGATTTCGGTTGAATTCAAAAAATCTTGGGTCCCAGAGCTAAGGGAATGGTTTGAGTACCGGTAGGCCATCGTGCGACTCTCCTGCACTTAGGACCTAGGTAGAAGGCTTGGCGGTTACCACTAGCCAGCATTTCGGGGCCCCCCGTGCTATCCACAAGACCATATCGCACTAAGACTCGGAAGTTGGCCATTTAAAAGGCCCCGCACATAGGAATGAATTCAATACGGACAAAAATGAACATGGAGCTGAACTTTTGGAGGCAACATGGCAGAAGAAGTAAAGCGTCAATCGTGGGAAATCCAGCCACCATGTTTGTAAGTAACCGGCGGCATGGTTCATTACATAATACGCCCAAACTGAAGCGAGGCCGTCCACGCTTCCCAACCTCGAATTTAAAAAATTTTCTCTCGATAACGGCTCACCACGTCAGCTCTGGCTTTGCTTTTCCCTCTCTGCTTCTCCAGAAATTCTTCTCTGTTCAAGAGAAAGAAATTCAAGACGAAGTCGGTGAAAAAATCTCGTTTACAGTTATATTTAACGGCTTGTAACCATTGTTTCGGTTCAAGTTAATGGTCGACCGAATCCATGTCTTCGGGTTTACCGTCGAGTTGTTGGCAGCCTTTGCGGAGTCGCACCAGTACCGCAGGCCTATCTACTGCCACTGCCAGCAGGCTGCCTCGCTCGTCAACCTCGACGGTCAAGTCAATGTCGTCTCTCTCGATACCGCAGGACGAGCTCACTAGCACTGTCTTTGACGCTATACAAACTTTGCTCCCAACGAGGAAGGCGGGGTTCCTTTTAGATACCGCTCTGGCGCTGATTGAGGCTGGACAGTACGTTCTTGCTGTTTCTTCTTTGTTCGTCTGGTATTGACTATTCGTTCTGCTTGGTTTCCGGCAGGTATGGCCCGCAAGTGGAGAATTATCTTGATGTGTACTTGCGCACGCCGAATTTGACAAAGGAGGACATGGCAAGAGCCCTTCTTGCCAGAGCGAATGCTAGAAAGGCTGGGGGAGAGAAACTGTTGGCTCAAGCACAACAGGGTACGTATTTTAGTTAAGACTCGTTAAAACATCCATCTCCCATTTCTGCAAGAATTGATACACAATGTGCACGCATGAAATGCTACTTATCCCTCTGCTGATACGCCGGTTTCGATTTTTATGTTTCAACATTTTTCTTCCGTTCGATTCTTTTACACTGTTTTCTCATCACTGATATTGTATGTTTCATACAGACTATCAAGCAGTCCTTAATCTCGACCCTTCAAATAGCGAAATACAACATCATCTTCGACGAGACAAACTGGTGAGTTTTACACCCTCAAATGGTTGTTTGAAGGGGGCGAGACTGCAGGGGATCCGCGCGGGTCGATCTCCATCTCCGGTCTAAACTCCGGCCAACGAGCAACGAGGAACCATCGTGCTTGTTGACAAATCCAGTACAAGCAGCGCCACGCATATTTTTAGGACATTACACCTTTTGCTGGCGTTTCAGTGTCTGATTAACCCTTTCTTCTTGTTCTGTTTATTTTTCCGTCCATTCCTTTCTTCGTCGGCTTGTACTCAACTCCTACTTTACCCAGACTCCAAAATTTATATCAACAACACCCGCCTCCCAACGCGCACCCGCAGAGATATGGGAGCGCATCGCGTCTCATATACCGCGGTATCACCTCCGTACTTGGCTTTTTGTCTCTCCATTCCACAGAGAAATCGCCGTACGGATCATTTTCCATACTCTTGATTTGTATTTTGGAGAGGACCAGGAGAATCTGAACAAGGGTTTGGATATATTTGATCGGGCGAAGAATGATCCGGTGTTTGCGAAGAGGGTGAAGAGTTTGAGGTTACATTGGGCATACGAGGAGGGGGATATGTTGGATTTGATGATGCGTGAGTGGTCTTTTTGGCTTACTGTAATCAAGTGTTCTGGTAATTGATGCCAATCTGGGTTGGTCTAGGAATATTCCGTACGGCTTTACCAGAATTCAAAGCTCTTCAAGACTTTGAATGGATAGGGTATCCCGAGATGCGAGCCGACATGGTCCAGGTAGTCTTGAAGAGTCATCCGCACCTGCAAGGGCTAGGCTTAATGTACGAACTTGATAATTGCGTATGCCATGTCAAACTCACCTAACATTCCCCACAGTGGATGGCACTTCGATGCTATAGGCATCTCCTCTTTCACCTCCCTCCGTAAATTCACCCTTCGCGCCGAAGACGACGATGGTTTCGCTCCAATGTCAGAAATACCCCAGCTCCTCAACATCAGTTTCCCTACCCTCAAGCACCTTGTTCTCTCCGCGTACCTCGCCCGGCCGCATTCGTGGGACATGGCATTCATGAGTAATACTATTGGCAGGCTCACGCAGCTTGATTTGGTGGATACAAGAATCAGTCATTACGTGCTAGGCAGGGTGCTTGGTGCTGCCGGAGAGTTGAGGGGGTTGACCCTGCATGGGACGTTTGAAGAGCCTGCTAAAGCGAGTGTGCTTTTTGGGAGTGATCAGATTGTTTTTGGAGCTGATGGGGAAGAGAGACATACGTTCTTGCCGCATTTGAATTCGTTCAGGTACGTGTCTTGTATCGTTTAATCGCTTTATCGGATTCTTATAGGTATTGTACCTTTTTGTTAGGTTCCTGATGGTAGGCGAAGACGATCCTACGCTGTACTCGAGTGTGATTCACTTCCTCTGCAAACGCCCGAAGCTCAGAAGGCTCGACCTTGGCAGCTGTCCATGGGATATGGTCCTCCGATTATTGAGGGATGACACTGATATGGAGACGGATACGCCGCCGCCGGAAGGCGAAGGCGACACGGATTCACCTCCCAGTGTTTCCTCTACTCTCGGGACTGGAACCATGAGCTGCACAGAACTGGACATTGACCCCAATGCAGCGGCCTCGACATCCACGTCCAGACCAGACCCTGCACCGCTACCTATTGCGAGCACTAGCACCAGCACGAGTTTTGGTGCAAACGCGAGCTTTAATTTTCGTCTTGGTCTAAGCGTGAAGAGGCGCGCAGGGAAAGAGAAAGCGCAGGAGTGTGTGGGGCTTAGAGGGTTGCGGGCACTAGGTGTCAGAATTGGAAATCTTACAGAGGCGAAAGTTCGCGAGTTGGTCAAGGTACTGCCAAGAGAAATGGTAGCGATTGGGTTGGGTGCTTCGGTGTGCGATCGTGCGATGGTACGAATGTTTTTTCTCGACTTCTATTTAGCAACAAACTGACATCTTTTGTTCCACAGCACGCGTACGCACCTCTATTCGCGCCGTTCCATCAACTCTCTTTCCTGCACCTGCAGTCGTCTTCGTCTTATAGACCAAAGCCGAATTTGATGTCGGAGAAGGACTTCCAGCTGCAGACGGAGCTGTGGCATGCTAGCGCGCGGAGTGTAGCTTGCGTTCTGCCAAGTTTAGATTTTATTGGTTGGCATAGGGAACATTATGTTGTCGTGAGGAGTACAGGCGTACCGTGTATGCCAGCCACCCCAAGCCCGACCCCACCCATTATGGCACCCTCTCCGAACTTTGTCGGCGAATGCGGTCCGTCGACTACTAGATTGCCTTGTCTATCCGCCATTAAGACTGCATCTCCGACTGTCGATTTGTCAACTTTCCTTTGTGTCAACAAAAATGTGGAGCTCAAGGAGCTGCCGGCGAGGCGGAGATTGGACTGTGGGAAAGGCGTGGATCTCGGGACGGAAGATGCGATGTGGCTTGAAAGAAAGGATGTACCGATGGACTATGAGGTGCCTGGGCTTGAGTGAATTTGGCTGGACAGTCAGTCTATACATCAGTATACACGCATTGAATGCTTCTCTGTGGGTTATTCCTGCAGATCCGGAAGAAATCTCGTCGAGGTCCGGCTGTTTTACAATTCTTCGCATTTTGTCTACGTGTTATCTATTGTTTCTGTATCGGTTCACTTCATACACTCTGTATACGTTTCGCATTTACACTGTAATAATAACATTAGCAGAGAGAGGACATTTCAGCCCTACGTTCATTGTCAATGACAATTCCCTCGTCCATTACCAACTACTTCTGTATTCTTTTCAGAACTACATACACATTCAGCAAGTAAGAAGGCTCAAAGGTTTCTTTCCGACAATCATTACGTGGTAGTAAGTGTGATAACACTAATGCTGTATGCAGGTGCTGAGTATGTGAACTTGCTGCTCACGCTGATCGTGCTGGTCTTCGGAGTGACCGTGTTAGGCGCCGAAGGTGTGTTACTAGCAGTCTCGGATCCAGACAACAACTGAAGAGATGCCGATCCCGACACCGAGAAGGGCAAAGAGAAAACTACGCTGCTCCCAGATCCTGCAGTGTTGACGACCTGACGAAGATTTTGTGTCGGTAAATTATGATATGCGGCCAAGACTCGGAGGGATATTCCACTTTACCTTGAGGATGATCTGGTTGGGAGAGATGGAGGTCTTGCGGACGACACTCCAGAAGAGAGTTCCGTTTGTGCTGGGAAGTGTACTAGGGATATATTCGTCTCCTCTGTTCAAGCTGAAAAGCTGAGAACTGTCATCAGCAAAGAAAAAAAACGAGAGATTGGGATGGAAAAATCAGAGTTTAGTACCTGCTGAGTGTAGTAGCTAGTAGATTTGTAAACGTTTCCTGCACTGCAATGGTTCATCCAACATCAGAGAATGTACACACACATGGACTGATATGCGGCCCACTTACTCGAAGCTCAGGAGATTTGGGGTCTTTTAGCTTGTTAGCAAGTTCGTGCGCATTGTTAGGAAGTTCAATCCTTACCCAATCAGTTTGGGAGACGTGCTGGAGGACGTCAGGCGTTAGAATCACACAAATTGGTCAATCACGGCATGCTTACGTTGAGAAGAGGTGCATAAGAAGCAGCAAAGACGATGTCACTGTTCCCTGTTTCGAACCTTTTATTCAGCGCTCAGATCACCAAAAATCAAGTGACACCCACTTTCAAGTCCAGTCATAAACGCCGCTTCACCCGTAGAGCCTAGCCACTGAGATATTAGATATACTTTTAGCAGCGCGCGCTAGAGTGACGAACTTTGCATAGTCGGATACTCAAGGCGACCGTCGGAGACGGAACCAAAGATATCATTGGCATTGGTAGAAATAGCCGCGTACTCTCCCTTAAAACCGGAAATGATTAGGCCACTATGATGAAAGAGTCAAGCCGTCAGTGTACCTCGAAGTAGAGAGTTCCGTCACGCTACGGTGTCCCATGAGTATAGAATTCCAAATTTTTACCGTCAGCCAAGAAAGCCTACCGCAAATGAGTCATAATAGAATGCATTCTGCGCAAACCAAGCTGTAAATGATGGTCAGAGGACAGATCCAACCAAAGCACAAAGAATACGTACTGGGGGTTTGATAGACATGCACGTCATACGCTTGAGGTTTCGGTGAAAGGACCGGGCTGTTCACATCGGTTGTAGCGAGGAATTCTAAGAGGAGGTTAAGCGTCTCGGAGAGACACGGAATCGTAATGGCAGGCTAGAAACATACTAATGTTGGGGAATGCAGCTTTCAAGGCGTTGGCAAACGCTGTCCAACGGTAGGTATATGTGCTGGATGCCAAGAAGTCCTGAATGGACCAAATATCAACGAGGTGCACGGACTTCTCACTGGGGTAATTCATGCTTTTACCTCATTTCCAATTTCCACGAATGCCAGAGGGAAAGGTTCAGGGTGACCGAGGGACGCTCTCATTGCAGCTAAAGGCAACAATCATGAACCGAAACACTTTATAGTATAATATACCTTCACTTACCAGCTGTGCTTTCCGATGCGTCTCCAATTACGAAGTTGATCTATGGAGAGAAGAGACACAACTATTACACAGGGATACTAGGGAGCGTGCTTGTCTATGATAAACGCACCTGATCGATGGCTTGCTGAATGTAGGGCTGCAAATCATTTTGTGCGACACTGGTTCCACCGAGGGCGTAACCTAAAGCCAAGACGAATAATAGAGGTTCAAAAAAAAACACATCTGCTAAGCGGGACAGATGCTGTACCCACCTGACCAGACGGCCATGATAGCCTGCATGCCCACATCCTCGCACCATTCAAGGTACTCATAGAGTCCAAGACCACTACGTAGGCAGACATGGGATTAGCGACAGTTGTACCACATAATTTAAGAAAGAATAGCTGACTCAGTGTTCACGTATCCCCAGTCGCCTTGACGGCCTAGTGGTGTTGCGCATTAATATTTTCCGAGAGACTAAAATTTAGAATCATACCTGGCCGGTCAACAAGAGGCCCGACAGTGTTGTTCCATTGCCAGCGCGTAGCTACAGTTTGACCCTGGATATTTCTATTCATATCTACGCATTCACTAGAATAGCTTAATTATCACCTCCTACAAAGGTCAGCACAAAGTACGTCGATGAACCGCAAAATACTTACAAGGTTATTACCTCCCGGAAGCCGGAAGAAGGATGGGCCCAGGTCAGCCAATGCCTAATTGTGCATACATAACATTATCTACCACTGCTTTCACTTGAGCAGACAATAATCAGAACTTACCTGAGCAATATCTTGCCTCATTCCATTCGCTCTTCCCTTGAAAGTCGGCGGGAACAAAGAGAACATTGCAAAGTTGATGGTCTGTCCTTTAAGCGACGACCCAGGGACAGTTAGAGCGAAAATGTTAGAGGTCGAGCTCGGAGTCGTAGAAGGTGTGATTTTAGCAGTGATTTGCTTCCAGCTAGTCTGAGAGCCCGAGAGGGTTACAGTGGTAGATCCGAGGACTTGACCGGCGGTCGTCTGGAGAGCAAGGGTGGCCTGGCCAGAGAAGGAAGAGGATGTAGGGAAGCGGTAGTAGAAAGAGGCGGTGTAGGTTGATCCGGCTTGAACCTTTATGCCTAAGAGGTGCGAATCAGTCGGTCAAAAGTGAAAAGGAAAATGTGGGCGAGAGCTGGCCAACCGTAATAACCAGTGTTTCCTACTCCGACGCTTCCTGAGGCATTATTCGGGATTACGACACTCAGCGAATTAGGAAGAGCAGACGAGACGGGAATGTTGTCGGCAACGACGGAGATCTGTGCGCCACTGATAGCTTCCCAGCCTGCGAGTGCCGCTGTTGTGCCTGCACAGTGCACATAGTACAGTTTGTTAGTTGTAGTGTAATCATGTATGGAAAGTATAAACTTCACCCACCGGGAGAGACCTGCTGGAACGCCCGATTTTGCAAGACTGAAGAGCACAATTACAATGTTAATTTCCCTAGTAGGAAATGTTTTAATATGGAAACATACGTTCTCCGTATAAACCACCGTCACCGCTCTAATTAAAAAGTCATTTAGAAGGTGTTGGAATGAATTGACCACGTTCTTAAAGCTTACGCGCTAAAAAGCAAGATCGAGAACACTGATAATCGGTAGCACGAGACACACTTACACTGATATCCTATTTGGTCAGGGTGCCCAGAATGGAATTCAAGAGTTGCTTCTGCGAACTTGACTCGGAATTTGCTCACCTCGAACATTTGACCCCCTTTCAACATTAGCGACATATCAGGGAACTGTTTCAACAGGACAAATCGACTGTGCTTACAGAGCGTAGTCGGGATGGCATGGCTCGCAGTAGAGCTCACGCTGACCGTCGTCTGAGCGAATGCTTGAGCGACGCCAAGCAGCGCCAACAAGGTTGTCTTCAACATCCCCAAGTAGTCGAGTAGTAGCTAGCTGAGACTCGAAAGCCTTGATGAAGGTACCACTTGAACTCGACAGGCCTTATATAGCAGACGGACACGAAAACTCCGGGGTTCATCTGGATTTTCCAAAGTTTCGCCCCCACCGTACAAGCGTCGCCATGTGATACGGAAATGGTTCTCGAAATGCGCTTGAGAGTCAGTTGGCCAACACCAACTCATGGTCTTGAATGAAGGCGGACCGTTCACCGTGCGGCTCCGTCATAGCATCATATGAATGGTTCGTGAAGGGATATCATATCAAATATTAGCAGCAATTCCTGAGCGATGACGAGACTCGAGAGGGAGAAAGTTCTAGGCTGGTTTTCTACGGCTCTAAATGTCCATTTTCGTGCGTGATGACCTGCTTCAAATCCATATTAATTCTTCGCTCGCGCGGTGTGTCAGGGCCGCCTTATCGCACCTCCGTTATTTGAAGCGAGAAATGTTAGGAAATGTTGCGGAAGGCATAAGCACGTCTTTGTCTTGGAAGTCTACCAATGATCGTGGGAAAAACGAGATAGTGACTGGCAGTTATTATTAATAATATTATTAAAGAAAAAGTAGAGAGCCTCAGGCTCCAATATAAATCGCCAGTTTCAAAGGAGCACTACAATCAACCGAGTGGCTCATGGGCTGTGCGGGGCAAAAATACTATGACGATTTCCACACGACGCCAGCAGGATTCGAACCTGCGCCCTCAAAGAGGAACAGATGTGAATTGATTCTAATCTGTCGCCGTAACCACTTGGCTATAGCGCCTACATCAAACGTGTTTGGCCTTATCAACAGATGGCGCTTGAGTAACCAGTAAACGGTCTTCACCCTCAAAATTCATCAACCTCCCTACTCGTCACACAATCCCAGGTCCTTGGTAGCTACTTACACACAATTAATCTAAGAGGTCCTTGAGCCGAGACACCAAATTGTACATACGCAATGTCAGTTATCCATTACTCTCCTATCGTACTCACCCTACTCCCAATCCACCTAACCCCGGCTGACACACCAGCTGCAACGAGAAGCGCAGCGTCAAAAAGCGATCCAAACACCTGAAATTCAGGTACAGCGGAAAACAGATTACTATCCACCCCGCATGGTTCTGATGTCGTGCTACACGAGGAGGAAGAAGGATCGGCTGAGGAAAAATCTGAATCTTGTTCCAGAGGAGGGAAGGATGCGCGCATTTGTACTATCGTCGTTAACAGATAGATACCCTGTAGTTCATGCCAACAGAATTAAGGCGAGGGTCCGTGTGAGCTGAAGTTGGCAAACGTACCATTAACTGCGCTAGCAACATTAACATGACGGACGCGCTAACGCTATTCCCAAACTCTAACCCCAACCCGAATCGAGACTTTGAGCTTGAGCTCGAGCTAGTGATTCTCGATAGGACCTTCGAAACGCCCCGCATTACCAAGCGCACGCTGGTGAGGATGATGATACCGACAAGGAGGAGGCTGATCTATTCTCACGAAAAACAGGAACAGGTCAAGGAAAATTCGAGGACATGAAAGTGCACTAATCTCACCTGACGAGCAACTACCTTGATATTCTCCTGAGCCCGAGATAAGTCGGTTTCCATAGATGACGCAGAGGGCGTTGCAGACTCGGGATGTCGTTGTCGATACACCATGACTACCAGGTCGCCAAGTATTTTACTAATGAGATCGGGGTAGTTCGTCGATGACGTTCCCGGCGTTTTGGGTACGAAGAAACTAATAATTGACTTTGAATGAAGTGTCAGGCAAGCAAGAAAACTGATTAAAGTCAATCTTGTGTACTCACCCACCCAATCCTCCCCATCCAATAAACTGCTAATATCCTCTCCACAACACCCCAGACTTGACCCAAAAACGTCGATCTCCATCTCGCCTCTTCTCTCTTCGCTTTAAGCTCTACCAAATTGCTAGCCATCTGGTCATGAAGTAGCTCGAGCCCTTTCAGCTCCGCGGCATCCTCTCCACCAGCAGAGCGCAGATTCAAAGTTGGGAGCCATGATGTCTTCCGTCCGCTGCCACTGCCACCTCCGCTTTCAGTAGAACCACCGGCACCACGTTCTCTTTCCCTATCTCCTACCATCTTCTTCCTCAACCTCTCCAARTCCTCGTTTACTCGTTCCAACGCACGCTCTGCCAGCTCGACGTCTTTTGCCGTTGGTACTATGTCTGCTTTAGAAGCCGAAGCAAACGGAGAAGGCAGGTACCTCCACGAGCTGCTCACAGCTCCAAAGCCAGAAAGTAAACCAAGGATGATAGTCCCAAGRACAATTAGGCGGGCGAGTGTGGCTGTTGTCAGATCTGCGTCGGCCAACGCGATGGGTAGAGGAATACGAGAGAAGGCGAAAAGATATATTGTTATGGGTACGAGGGAAGTGAAAATTCGAAGTGGAGAGAAGAGTTTGCGTTTAGAGCTTGATGTTAGAAGCAGACTCGTGAATAGAGGAGTGAATAGCAGGATAGTGGTTAGGAGAGCAAGTAAAGAGAGTTTGAAATTGATTAGCCGTGTTCTATGAGTATATTAAATTAACATTCACCATTCGACGCTGGAGTGCAATTGCGTACCTTGCGCTGAAAAAACCCAAGCCTTGACACATGAGCAGTACGAATAGCATGCAACTTTCAGAAAAGCATGCTGCAAAGGCTGAGCGTGCTATCGTAGAATGCAACGATTGAGGTCGTTTGGCTGCATGACTCGTATTCGTATGTGTCGGCAATGTATCGAGCTCAATTTCCTCCTCATCCAGTGGTGTTCCAGGCACTGAAGTTGTTGTAGACGAAGATATATTTCGCAAGTCCGAGTATAGACTATTCAAAAGATATTTCCGGCAGGAAAAGAATAGTCCAAGTCTGGGTATTTCGTGAGCGAATTAGACATCGATTTAGGTCGATGAATTGCAGCACATACCTCAGAAGAACAAGGACAGAACTCTCGATGAGAAGAGTCATATTGTATTTGAAGAGATAGAGTGCTCCTAGTAGTTAGCAGAACACAACATGCACCGCATGGGAGAGTCGAAGCTGCGCTGTCGTGGCTGGCATTCAAATGATAAGATAAGATAAAGATCTCACCTTAACCACACTGATGCCAATGGTTCTCCTCGCTTCTTCAACTTGCTCTCCCCTCCCGTCCCGCCGCGCACTAAGTCTGCGCGATGAGCCAGAAACACTCAGTGCATATGATGTCTGCCTTGAGCTCGAAAAGGAGGCGAAATATATCGATCTCATTCGCGCAAGAGTCCTCGGCTACCTACTCATTCACGCTCCTGTCACTGCACGGCACCAAGTTGCTCACGAAATTCTCTCGTGTAATAAAGTCACCGACAGGTTGCTCGAAATTGGAGACGCCTTTATCAAATACTTCATTATACCATGTATACATGCTGTTTAACTGTCTCACCATGACGGAATGAACTCATCTTCGAATTTAGTCAGAAAATACAAAGGGCGTACGCCGGCCTCTTCAAATCATCCCAGTCGTCCTTCATTCGATGAGCTGAAGGAGCAGTGCATGGAACTACTTCAGGAGGCTCCGAAAACTCACAAGGAAGCAAAACGAACTGTCAGTGGCTTAACTGCTAATGAACCAAGTATAACTTTATTCACGCTCTTATCTAGGCTCTTGTTCGAGATGGATATAGGTGTGCAGTCAGTGGGGCATACGACGAAGCAGCAGAATCTGATCCAAAATTCGACCAACAAGTTTTGCAAAATAAACGTGTCTTGAGCACAGAATGCGCCCACATCGTGCCTCAGTCGACTTTTTCTAATGTATCCACTGACGAAGGCTCGTCCGAGAAGGTACAAGTTCATGCACTTATGCTGCTGCTGCATTGCTTATACCTTACAGAGAGACTATTCTGCCTCCGTGTTGGCCGTTTTGAATCGATTTGGCTACGATGTCAGTAGCCTGAACGGGGACAAAGAACACTCTCTTCATAATGTCATGACAATGCAGAAGGATGTACACGACTGGTTTGAGCGCTTGTATCTATGGTTTGAGCCAACAGTATGTGCCGGAGTTGAGTTGATTTACTACCGACTCAAATAGCTCACTGCATTTCAATTCTTAGGCAGTTACGGATTGCTATCGCCTCTGCAGTGCTCGTCCTCTCGACAGGCTGTTGACACCGCCTATTCCTCAGACAGTAACATTTACATCAACTCGTCCTGAAGAATATCCCGTTCCTACTTCCGAGCTCCTTGCCTTGCACGCGACTTGTGCTAAGGTTGCACATCTCTCAGGCGCCTCGAAGTACATCGACGAAGTAGATCGAGACTTGGATGATTCGAAAGTCTTAGCAAATGATGGACGGTCTGCCGATGTGCTCAGTCATGCACTTTGGTGTTCTTTGAACACTTCTTCAGACGTGACCGTAGATGCTAAGTGCAAAGAGAGGTGGTGAGTGAAGCATGCAAGACTATGAGGTATGGGAAAAGATCCGTGGACCCTCGGGTCCCAACGAGACTCCCTGCACGGTATGCTCGGTCAGCTGTGAAGGGAGGGTGACCGCTTCCGCTGAGCAGACTCGTCAGAGAAAGCGAACGTGGGAGACTCACCGGTGTTTGCGCTTTGAAGGAAGGAGAGGATAATGATTTTTTCTAGAAAATTGACGACTTCTTGCTCAACCAATGCTCAACCGCATCCATCCTGTACCCTTCTGAAAACCTGCGCTGTCATCGACGAATTCCTGCTAAGTACATAGTTGACGGGGATCATTGGGACTCGCCTTCAATATGGTCTACATACCTATGGTTTGTTCGTGGCGGGACGCTTGACTCTTGAGGGCGCTTCACGGGCGCTTGTTGAAGTTCACCTGAAAAAACAAACCCGTGCCTCTCAGTGCCTGAGGCCCGAAGCTCAGAGCGGCCCTGACTCAGGGACCACATACTTAAGCCATACACGGTCTTACACGGTATACCGGAGGTCGGCTTATCTGGTCAATGCGGCGAGTTCGATCTGAAAGTACTACGTACTCTGTACTATACTACAAGCTCAAAGGGCCAGCAAACAACCTTTCTCCCGCAATCCATAGAATCACGCAGAGCCAAGCTGTGGCCCGAGAGTCAACGTGTTTATTTTCCAGTTGACATTACGATTCGGCGGCCGTTCACAGTTCCACCAATACTATATCGACCTGTTCGTTGCTTCCGCTGACTAGAGCATCGTTGATTCGCTGCCGCTCTCGTGGAATTCAATCGTACGTAACGAGAAACCCGTCGCTTTTCAGTGTCGCAACGTTATACCATCTTATCTCACTCGCCTCACCATCTGCCACATACCCACTCGATGTGTTGGCAGGACGATCCGCTTGCCCCGGACCCCGATCTTGCTGGGCCAGTCCGGTCCAGACAACGTTTGGCCGCATTTTTATCCCCACCCTCGCTTTTAGTTCAATATTTGCGAGGTCTAGACATGTTCGACTGCGATGGTTACTTCCCAAGCTACCTGACAAAATCAGAACAAAATTAGCAATCTTACACCGGTCCTACAGGCTGACATTTTTGAATAGGTGTCACCTGGAGGCTTCCGGAGGTTCCATAAAACCCTTCGCGATTGGCAGATCGACCTTCTTTCTCTCTCGAGACCATACTCTTCCTACCCCAAAGTCTGGCAGGCTATGGATTCTCCGAGCTCTACATCGTCCAGCCGCACTATACGCATGGAGGACCCCGACTTTCCATTATATGGTCTGCCCTCGGCTAAATTCAATTCTACGACATACAATGCTCGGAAATCTGTCTGTATCATAGGCTCTGGAGCAGCTGGACTGATCACGGCGCATACACTCATTAAAGATGGTTTTACAAATGTACAAATATTCACTAAGGATGCTTCACCAGGCGGGGTTTGGGAGCACGAAAAGGTGTATTCGGGTGTATTTATCAACAAGTGCGTCGTCGAATCTCTTTGGTTCGTGTTTGGACAATTGTTGTTAACTTCTCTCTTTCTTTCAAGCGTGTATGGAGATTATCGCTTCTCGTCTATGGAAATGCCTCGACATGCTGCTCGAGGTCCCCGAGCAACACACCTCAGTGCTGAGGACATGCATTTCTACATGGCAAAATTTGCGGAGACGTACTTGCGTGATCGCATCACCTATAATACAGAGATCTTGAATATTAGACGTCCAGTTCCGCCATTTTCGTCGGACCCTCCAAATTGGATAGTAACATTCCAAGACAAGATGGGCAACGTTCGGGAGCGTGGGTTTGATCGGATAGTATTGTGTACTGGGGTGCGTCTATGCTTATTTCTTCCTACTTTCCCATACCAATATTTGACTTCTTTTTTGGTCTCATGCTGCGTAGGGGTGCCACGAACCACGAATTCCTAGAGCATTCTCTGCGGAAGCTATCAAAGCCTCAGGGTTCCGCGGCCCTGTTGTTCATTCATCTGACTTCCGTCGGTGTCTGGATGACGTGTTTGTTGCTGCACGACCTTCAGACGATGAGGAACCTGGGTCCGTGGTTGTAATTGGTGGAGGGAAATCTGCGCAGGATATCGCAGCTTATCTTGCCCACGACGGTCATCACCGGAATGTCTCGATGATCTATGAAAAGACGKATGCTTTTATAGCGTCCGGTAGCCAACTTCCTGAATCTATTCGTAAAAGTCGGTGAGTACGATGCCACCTTCTACTCAGCCAGTATTTTGAGCTCGTACGTGGCCTTACAGATTACTGGGAGTGTTAAATCCGCATATCGAATTGCGTACTCCCGTTGAGTGAGCATTTTACATCAATTCTGATACGTACTCGACTAACGTCCATTCAGACGGTTTCTGCATAAAACATGGCTCGGTGGAAAAATAGTCCATGGTATATTTAATATGATATCTCGACATTCAGTAAGGATCCCTTCACATTACATACATACCTTCCATGATTCTCATAAGAAGCTCTACTAGTATAATGCCTTCGGCGTTCCGAAAGACTCCCCATTACGACTATCTCAAGATATCTTCTGGAGCCTTCGAGTTAACGATGAAGTTTGCCGACGAGGAAATAGTTTTCATACACTCGCCAAAGAGGGTAGGATCAAGCTCATCGCACCTGCACGAGCAGTATGTTTCGGGAAGGATGGCCAGTCAGTGGTGCTTAGCGATGGGAGATCAATTAGGGCCGATGCTATCATCCTTGCAACAGGATATACTTCTTCGTGGAGCAAGATTTTCGACAGTATGTCATTACTGTGTTGTACGAAGGGTTGTCTTGTCGTTTTTCTAACCTCTTGATGGTTTCCCAGAGCAAACCATGAATCAGATAGGCTTAGCGAAGCACCCTCCGCAATATGCTTCGGAGGAAGCGTTCAAAGATGAATGGAAGTATACGACTCTCAAAAACCCTCCGCCGAAGCACTCCGCTGATGGACAGTACATGTCTTGTATATATCGTGGCATCGTTCCCGCCAAAAATATTCACAAACGAGATTTCGCGATCAATGGGGCGGTGGTAAGTCTCAGGGTTCTTGATATACTTACTACATTGCGTGCTCACTCGGAAGTGTCATAGTTCTCTACGAATAACGGGTTCGTATTCGAGACAACTGCACACTGGATCTCCTCGTATTTCCTTGACGATCGCTTTTTGAACCTCCCGCGGACCCCGAAAGAAGCTATTGAAACCACGGAGCGGAGATCGGCTTGGTTGAGGAGGCGATATCCTGATGTACTGCATTGGACTAATGAGAGTCACAGCAGTGATATCGAGTTCTGGAGGTGAGTTCGCTCTCGTTATCTGATGGGTATAGGCTGATGTACCCAACATGGTCGGATCGTAGTTGGCCGCAATACGCAGACGACCTTCTCCATGATATGGGATTGGCTCACGGGAAGGATAGAACCGGGGGCAATAGCTTGACGTGGTTATTGAAGCCTATTGACATCAGGTCGATAGCTTCACTAAGTCGAGAACGTCAGTTACTGCGCTCGGAGAACGTTTAAATATAGACTTCTTTGACATACTTCACTCATTACACTCTGACTCTTATTCTAATATTAATATGTACCTTCACAATTTTCTTACAGAAGATGATCTGCTCATCTCAGCAGCGCGATGTGTAGCATTTCGAAAGACTACAGACTTTTTACTTACTCCTTACACCTATTCCGTTCACAATGTATGACTTTTATTGAATAGTAAGTATGATGCAAAACATTGGTAGCAGCGTCGATTTATATATCTTTGACTTGCTCCTCTAAATACTCCCAGAGTTGTTTTGCTAACACTGGGTCCTCAGCAATCTTAGCTGGAGTACCAATACGGTCCCATGCGATAACATACTACACATCGTCCTTTAACATCTGTACACCGTGACTGTTTTAATTAAAGGAAGCTGCTCACCTTTCCGTTGAAATCTAGGCCCGCAGGACTAGTACCAGCCCATAGCAGAGGTATTGCACCCATATGCGTGGGATAAAATAATAGCAGGTTCTGAGAAAGTATGTCAGAGTAGAAAAGTAAATGGCAGGAATTTGATGGTAATTGATTGAATGAGTAAAACAGGTGTACTTACCAATATGTGTCTGAGAAGTGATGGCGTATGGCGTTGTGAATCCGATCTCACACTTCCAGGGTGGACCCCTATTGATACAATGCCCTGGTCGCCGTATAGCCTTGCCATTTCGTTTGAGACCAGCATGTTCCCCTAGAGCAATATTTGATACGCTGAGCAAGGTAAATAGGGAAATAAGACTGCAACACTCACAAGTTTACTCTGGCCATACAACGGCTGTCCACCGAGCTTCCTTCGTGCAGGCCCATCTTTGATTGTATTGAAGTCGATTTTAGGATGCATGATGTGCGCAAAAGATGATGTATGCACAACGCGAACTTTGCCTTCCGGGGTCTTCTTAGCAGTCGACAATAATGTAGGTAAAAGAAGTTTGGTGAATAGAAAATGTCCTATTGAATCGGAATTAGTCGTCACAGGCGTCCTGAAGGGCTGGAGGAACGAACCTATCACGTTCGTGCCAAATTGAGAATCGTAACCTTGAGCTGTGATTTGCTCGATGGGAGGAGTGACAACACCTCTATGGTGAGGGAAAGTTGGCGATCAACGAAGAGAAGCATTGAAATAATTCGTTGCTTTACCCGTTATTGAAAAGTACATGTAACTCGCTCTCCTTGCTAGGCATTTCCGATAAGTATATGATTCAATGGTATATGAAGATTGAAACGCACCTCATGAACTCCTCAGCAGCGCTCTTCACCGAATTCAAGTCCGCCAAATCTAATTTCAGAAAAATAGCCTCTTTCCCAGTTTGCTCACGCAAACTCTTTATAGCGGTTTTGGCCTTTTCAGGATTTCGTACAGCAATGTAGACCTTTGCATTTCGCTCAAGTAAAACCTTTGCAGTTTCCAAGCCTATGCCTATCAACCAGTCCAGTCAGTATGGGTCAACACAGACCAAAATTCACACCACGCACCACTACTGGCACCGGTAACTATGATTACTTTTCCTGTTAGGTCTGGAACCTCGCTGGGAGACCATTGCGGTTTGGGAGGGTAGTTTTGGTCAATAAAAGCAGAGAACGTGGAGCCCATGCTGGTCAGGTCAAATGTAACATGCTAGTTACTTAAATATGAACGTCGTACCGGAGTTTCATTTGAGATATCGACTACTCTAGCCATCGAGATAAACTCACAAAGTACGCGTACCTACGGCACAGAAAACAGGGAACCGCCGAACCGGATGTCTCGGAACAAGCCAGAGAACCGCCGGATGTCTCGGAACAGATGTCTCGGAACAAACTAGCAAAACCGAGGGAGCCTGACTTCTATATGAAGCAATTTGATTACTATATGTACTTATCCGAGAAGTGTACACATTCCCTAAAAGATTTTTCAGGCTAGCTACATCGCTTCAATGGAGATTCTGAGTAGCAAGGATTCTTCCTTACCCTCTAAAAGTACTATTCTGAATTTCTCAGATTTTTTGTTTGTGTTCAACACTGTTTGCTGGACATCCTTCCTCTCTATGTACGTACTAGACACTTCTCTTTCTCGGAGGTATCTCTTATATGGCTGTATATTTATATATATATATCAAAACACATATAGTATACCAAAGGTCTGAACAGGACCTAAGTAAGCAGGAAAGAAAGATAGCATACTAAGAGAGTAACGTATCAACACGAAATGGTATCAGATATACTTCACTTGCTCCTCCATATAATCCCATAACTTCTTTGAAAGTACAGGATCTTCAGCCTCCTGTGCAGGTTTGCCGAGGCGGGCCCATGGAATGAAGTACTGTTAAGCCCGAATCCCAGATTAACTATCTCATCAAATATCCACAGATAAAGCGCTCTTACCTTTCCGTTGAAGCTCGCTCCCTCAGGATCTGTACCAGCTCTAAGTTGGCTGAGAGCACCCAAATGGGATGGGTGCGCTACCCAGTTCTGTACAAAAGGTATTCATTAATTCAGATTTCTGAATTTTTGCCTCGGAGTATGATCACGTACAGCCACTTTTGCTTGGGTGCCAGGCATATGACGCGAAACATCGGTTCTCAGAAAGCCAGGATGCACAGCGACTGATACAATGCCTTCATCTCCATATCGTCTAGCGAGCTCGTTTGAAAGTAGAATATTGCCCTGCCAGTGTTAGTATGAAATAAATGGTTGCAATGATAGATATTGTTTAAAAACGTACGAATTTACTTTGTGCATACAGTGTCATTGGCTTCAACTTTCTGCGCGCGGGTCCATCTTTGAATGAGTCGAAATTCAGCTTGGGATACATTGTGTGCAGGAAGGACGTTGTGTGTATGATACGAGCTTTGCCGTCCGAGCTGCTTTTAGCACCTGAAAGCAATACAGGTAGGAGGAGCTTCGTGAAGTAGAAATGACCTATAACACCCGGTGAATACTCGTTGGCAATATCATTGGCTAAGAGGCAAACCTATGACATTGGTTCCGAATTGCAAGTCAAACCCTTGTGCTGTTAATTGGTCCATTGGCGGCTCCATAACACCTCTGCAATCACCAACAAAAATTTTAGCGTCTGAAAATATCCAGAAATGTTAACTTGACTCACCCGTTATTGAAAAGCGCGTGCAACTCCGATTCTTTACTATAACCAAAATGAACCAGATGTGTGAAAAACCCAAAAAGAGGGAATGTAGTTCACAACATACCTCATGAATTCTTCAGCAGCAGCCTTCACGGAGTGCAAATCTGCCAAGTCCAATTGTAAGAATATAGCGTCTTTCCCTGTTTTCTTGCGTAGATCTTTAATGGCGTCTTCCGCTTTCCCTCGATTTCGCGCGGCCAAGTAAACTTTCGCGTTATGTTCTAACAACGCTTGTACTGTATCCTTCCCTAGACCTGAAGCAAGTCCCGACGAGAGGCGTTAGCAATTGGATAGTAAGTATAAAGCACAAGAGACATACCGGAATTTGACCCAGTGACAATCATGACTTTCCCTGTCAGATCAGGTATCTGATTCGTAGACCATTTCGCTGGGGGAGGATTCAGGACTTGAGAATATGCTTGACCCATGTCGTTGGAAAGGCTGCGTCTTCTTCAGCGAAGGTACGACGAGAATAAGAGAGATAGAGCGATTGCATCCTGGATGTCAACGCTGTATTTATGTATCAGCCAGGTGAGTGTCGAATCGATGCCTACTAGATGCCTACGCCCGTATAACCGAAGGAATCAAGGGCAAAGCAAACTGCATACACTGCAAGATCTCCATGTCTATTCAGTCGCTGAGAGCCGAGTTCGAGTTGAATGACCGGTTCACCCGGAAGGGAAGCCGCTGTAGTAATACGTGTTTATTCATCGCTGATGTGTCGGCGAATTGCGCCATACTTTTTGAGGATTCTTGCCGCCTGCGTGTCCCTTTCGGCCGCAACTCGGAGTCGAGATACCATTGGTCACTTACTAAGCGCTAGCGCTAAACGTAACGCGTAAAGCGCTGAGGCTGTGTTACAGCAAGTATGCACATACTTACGAAGTACATATATATTTCACAAAGGTGGTACAATTTCCATGATACACAACACACAATTAAAACCGACAGCATGTACTTCATGCTATGTAGCACACCATGCCGTCTATAGGAATGT
This sequence comes from Neonothopanus nambi, assembly GCA_003987895.1. Taxonomy (NCBI): domain Eukaryota; kingdom Fungi; phylum Basidiomycota; class Agaricomycetes; order Agaricales; family Omphalotaceae; genus Neonothopanus; species Neonothopanus nambi. The sequence continues at coordinate 26,475 of RCHF01000167.1, forward strand.
TGAATTTCTTACTACTGATTTCCATTCCGAATTCCGATCACTGAAGTTCAAGCATTCGATACCGATCTTTCATCTAAATCCTGAAAGAAAGATCATCAATGTGATAGTATGATTATACAGACCATGAAAGAACCTACATTTGGGCCACAAACCCGCTAAAAGCACCTGAATCACTAACATCATCACTAACATCGCTAGACTGAGCTTCTGGCTCTTCCCATTCTTCTTCATCTGCTTCCTCCATCTCGGATTCATACAACCCAGCTTCATCGACATCATCCACGTTATCCGACCAATTACCATCATCGTAATGCGAGTTCATTGCATATCCAGGATCAACCACGTCTGGCTCCCCATCGTCGTCACTGTCCAAGTCCTCGACATCCGTCAATTCATACTCATCCCGGTGCAGCGTGGGTCCACTTTCAACGAAAGGTGTGTCGAGCTGCTGGTCAATAACATCGGTGAAATGTTCATCGTCATCGTAGGCATCATCGTCATCGTCATCACTGTCGAACCCAGTCCTAAGACCGGTCCTGACTACCTCGTCTGGATGATGAAGGTACCTGGGATCGTAATACTTGGTAACCCACACGCAAGGCCTTCCCACAGCCTTGACCGTGACCCATTCTTTCGAGGACTGTCCAAATGTGCATCGAGAGAAGAATAGCACATCCTCAAGCAGGCCTATCATGAACTCATACCCGTCTTCGTCGTCGTCATCAAGTTCAATCTTTCGTCCCAGCCATATCTCCCAGTGATCCGTGGGTTGCATCTCTACACCTTCAAAAATCTCACGAAGCTCAGCCGTAGCTTGAGCAACGATTCCCGTCCCCTCGGAGAAGGTCAGTTTGAAAACTGTGCACATTTGGCGCGTAGCTCCGCGTCGACGAAGTTGCCAATATTCTTGCTCTCGTCCTGCCAGGCGGTATTCCATTGGGACATAAGTGATGTGTGTATTTTCAGGTGTGTCAAGGAGCGGAGTACCCCCTCGGGGTACGAGGCATCGGTCTTCGGAGTCGGCAGCACTGTTGGTATTTGCGCTATCAAACGAAATGGCTTCTTCTTGTTCTTGGGTTTCAAGCTCCTCAAACTGTGAAAGAACATGAGCGACAAATCAATAACAGCGAAGAAAAAGCATGTTATACTCACGTCGGGAATCTCGGCTTGGTGTCTGCAAAACTGGCATTTATCATCTATTACTTCCCCTGCACACAAAGGACAACGAAAGACGGCGTCTTGCTCATCCCAGAACGCGAGCTCTGATTCGTTCAGTTCTTCATCTTCGTCTTCGTCTTCAGTATTTTCATCTTCAGTAGCCTCGCTATCGCTGGTATCGACCACGTTTGGGTTGCCACCGAGCTCTTCCTCGACTTCGTCATCCACCTCCATATCTTCGTCTTGGGAGGCTTCGTTGTCATCCAGGTTAGAGAATACACGGACTGTGTCAATCAAGTTGTTGATTCGCGTATCTTGCGCTCTGATGTGCTGTCGAGTGGCAAACGGTCAGGAATTCCTGCTAGTGACGACAGGAGTGGCACATACCCGTTTCGCCCTGGCAAGACGCCCCTCTAGGCGTTGAATCTTGTTCTTCAGAGCAGTGTTACTCTCCATATTGGTCGAGTTCAAGTGGCACTATGGTACAGAAGATAAGGTGAAAGTAAGATGAAAGGACGGGTTTCTTTGAGATTCAAATTAAATACTTAAAAGGGTTGCGTGACGCAGACATGTGATCTGTGACAGCTCGTGGTGGGAAGCGCAGTCGGGCGGGAGTACTGGAGTTCAAAGACCTACATATATCTGCATGGTTAAACAGCGATAAGCCTAGTAAATGTATACACACCTGCAGCTAATGTTCTTCCATAGTCATTTCTCATCACTAAAAATGAAAATTGTGAGCACAGATGTATACTCGTTTCCGTACCATCCTTGTAAGATTTCGACAAGCAAAAGAGGTAATCATGATTTCAGCTCATCGTGCTGAGACTTCAGGTAAACCACGGCATATTTCGAGAGGGTATGAGGAAGTCCACCGCAAATTTCAAAAAAGAGAAACACAGACAAAGTCTGTTGATCATTCAAAGATAAAAGATCACCAAAAAATACATGCCCCCTTTTCACATTACCAACGGGAGCCTGACCACCTCATACCTGAGAAAGAGGTTCATACTGCCCCCGTCCCCCGCTCCCCCCGCCACCCATAATCCTCGGCAAACTAATCCCCATCCCAAACAACCCCCTCCCGCTCGACTTCCTTCCATGGCCGTGTCCCTCAAAATCAGCATCCGCCCCCCTTTCCTCCCTTTCCCTCCTCCTCTTCGCCTCCMCAAAGCCCTCGGGTGGAACATCATAACATTTATCCCACTCCACCCCAATCTCCCTCCCCATCCCCCAAAAGTCTTTACAATTTCCCCACCAGCCCAAATCGAACGGATTCTTCGCTCGCCCTGGCATGGAGGTGGAGGCGGACATAGCAAGGCCGGAGGCAGCACCACCCCGCGTGGTAAATCGGTCGAGACCAGTGAGTTGAAGGATGAAGGATGCGCCGGGGCACCAGCGTGTGCAAAGAGAGCAACAGGCACTGCAGCAAGTAGATAGTGATAGCCCACGATGGTGGTGTCCATGGGGATGATGCGAGTGCCCGTGTACGGGTAACCCAGCCGAATCCGGAGAATCTAACAATGCCCTTCCTTCCCCTTCTCCTTCCCCACCCATTCTCGCATGAGCATGTACATGGCCCATTTGACCACTCATCCCGCTTCCTCCCCTGCCGCCCATAAATCCCCACCTTCCAAGGTTACTCACCTCAAGAGTCGTCATCTGTCGGGCAATCTGCCAGAGCTGGGTTGCGAGGAGTACGATGGTCCAAGTGAGTTGGAGAGTCGCCCACAGCGCTACAGAGAATAGGAATGCATTAGATGACTCGGTTGTAGCAAGGCAGAGGGGGGTAGGTAGAAGGCACGAGGGGGATATGTCCGGGTTGGAGGGTGTAGATGACGAAGGTGATGAGGGTGAAGAGGGCGAGGAAGGTTCAGTAAATGCAGGTAAGGAAGCAAAATCTAGGGAGAGCATACACATCGTCAATTCGGGCGCTGGAATGCCAAAAATCATAGAACATACATTCCCAGGTAAGGTAATCAAATGCTGCGATTCCAATGACCAATGTCATAACAAACAGAACAAACTGGCGGTGATTTTTTGCACCCACTAGAAAGACGCTTATCAGCAATGACTAAGACATTAAGCTTGCAAAAATGTCATACCGCAATTCCATATCCAAGGGCAGTGACTGAAGTATAGCGAGAGTGAGAACATACGAAAAGCAAAGACAAGAAATAACTTACTGATCATGCCTCGCGCAACATTTATCACAAATCCTGCAATGTTTCGATCTCAGTGGCTTCCGCGCCATACAACTGACGCAGAACGTTTGTCCATTGAGTCTGCCCTCGCTAGCCAATTCCTCAATGATCTACGAACAAAAGTTAGTAATCCATTCAAACAATTTCAAGAAGAGAGACAAAGATAGAAAGCAGCAAAATCAGGACACCCCACTGAGTTCCAAAATCTCAAATTTAAAAGGCAAATAGCCAGCCAAACGAAAGCAGAAAAAAACGCATAAATCCAATTCAAAAAAGAGATGCTCACCGCCCTAACCTCTGCCTCTCCTCTAGGCCTTGGACACGTCCCAGCGTCCAACCACACCGCCCTTGCAAAGTTATACAGACACAATGTTGCTGAGATGAAGAACACCAGATGTGTCGTAGTATGTGGCTCTGTGTAAGATGCTACAACGCACATTTCCCAATTCCATTGAGTTAACCCCCCCAAATATGGAACACGCGAAGATGACATACCGTTAACCAACCGAGTGCCCCAACACCAAACAACCCAGACGACCGAGCCAAATATGATGCCGGCAAAGTAGGGTGTGGTGTTGAGCGCATCTTTCTCGTATCCTCCAGAAGAGTAAGACGGTTTGGCAAGGAGCACGCGAGTAACGATCTATGTCAAAAAAGGAGAGAGAGGTCGATAGTGTCAGTGAGAAGTCGAAAAACAAGAGTCTGACTGACATGGACCCCACCGAACGCCTCGCCAGCAGCGACGAGAACACCGGTGTACCAAGGTAACGATGCAAGAGTGGTGAAGATAAGGAGTAGAGTGAACAGAGGCAAGATGAATATCGCAATTTTGGTATTTCTCTGCGGCAGGTAAAGATGAGTAACCAGCCGAATCAAACTAATGAAGACAGTACCTCAGACAAGGGTCTTCTCCTCTTTACACCCCACTCATCCCACCCTCCTTCCTCCATCGCGCGCCTCCAAGAGCCAACGCTTTTGAGCTCAACAGCCATATCCCTCGGCGTCCTCCCCGTCGCTGCCGGAGCCGACGCACCATCCGTAGCAGCAGTACCACCACTTCCGTCTTCCTGCTGTTGCGGCCCATCTCTCGCAAGAACATCTGCCCCAGCTTCAACAAGTTTCCTGATTACACTCCTGTTCCCTCTGACCACAGCCCAATGCAATGGTGTAAGACCCGCATCGTCTCTAACATTAACCTTAGCCCCATTTTTCAACAAAACCTCGACGCTGATCGCGTCTCCCTGGTAAGCAGCCCACATCAAGGCGGTGTGTCCTTGGGCGTCCCGCGCATCGATGTTGATGGGCTGGTGGAGAAGGTACAGCAAAGGCATGACAGAACTCGAGTGCGTTACGAGATGGAGGGTGTTGTACCCCTGTGCATCACGAATGTTAGGGTCCGCGCCCCATTCAATGAGGAGGCGGATGACGTAGAGGTAGCCGTTCCGTGCGGCCCATTGGAGAGGACTGGCGACAAGGTCACCACCTAGAGCATCAACATCTGCACCTTGCTCGAGAAGGTAGCGGCATATGGGCAAGTGCGCATTGATGGCGGCCCAGTGAAGCGCAGTAATGTTCTGTGGGTCCCGGTCTGTGGCATGAGCGGCACCGGAAGAGATGAGCGAGGTGAGCAGAGCTGAGTCGCCACGCTGGGCTGCGAGAAATATTGTCGGTGGCTGTAGAGGTAACCTTAAGTATATCTCTAACCAATACGCTTGAAATGAAAAGTATACCTCTTCACCATTCACCGTCTGCGTCTGTCCGACACCCGCAAGCCCCACAGTCGACGGTGCCGACGCCGGCTGGCCTACTGCAGATTCCTGATTAACGTCCGAGACTACTGCCTCCCCCTTCCCACTTAAAAGTCCAGCACTAACTGGCGAAGCCATAAGTTATACAAACTTATTATATATAGATCTTCTGTTCGAGTTCGGTTCGTCGTAGGAATCGTGAAAAGCGATAGTAATACAGACGTTACACTGTGAGACAGCAGATTATCGAATGATTTCCTTCTAAGTATTTGTTGTCGTCGTTGGCAGCAGCGTCGTTAGCGTCGTCGTCGTGGGGGGATGACAAGTACAAGAAGTGGCAGTACACACTTTCCTTCCGCTCCTCGTGTCGTCAGCTGACGTAAATGTCATGACATGAAGAGGGACAAGTGACCCGGTTTTCCGCAGCCCATACACACTTAGTCCCTCAAGAAATTCGAAAAATCGAAGGTAATACATACATACTTGTGGGTATAGAGAGGTTATGTATGTATGGTATCACAGGTACAGAGACATCTCACGTATTCATCTTTGGGTCATGCCAAGCTTTTCTGTACTGTATTTCGCGCAGCGGCAGTAAGAATAAGTAAAAAAATCGTCACATTGTTAATGTCAATTCCTTCTTATTTTCATCTACAAATAAGAAATTTGAGAAGATTCATTTATGCTACAGTCAGCGTGATAACGCTAAGACTAAATTCAGGAACCTCATATGCGAACGTTTTCCCTACACTTATCGTGCTGTTCTGGGGAGTGACGGTATTCGGCGCCGTAGGTGTATTACTATCCGTCTCAGCTCCGGTTAATAACTGAAGGCTTGCCGTGCTTGATACTGAGAACGGTAGGTCAAAAGTTACATTGGATGTTGTTCCTACTGTGTTGACGACCTAGAAATTAGTGTAGCAGTAAGCTGAGATGCAAGTAAGCGAGTCGAGCGATTAAATCACCTTGATAATGATTTTATTAGGTTTTACGGAAGTCTTACGGACTACACTCCAGAAAAGAGTGCCGCTTGCACTGGGAAGTGTGCTAGGGAGATATTCGTCCCCTCTGTTCAAACTGAAGAGCTAGGAGATAACGAGTTTAAGGGACATAGGAAGCCAAACGGACTAGGGATTGATTACCTTTTGTACATAGAAGCTTGTGGATCGGTACACCGCGCCAGAGCTAAAAAAAATTAGTTTAATGTCTGAAAGTATGCACACTCTGTGATATAACCACTTACTCAAAGCTAACTAAGTTCGGAGTCTATTGAGGTATCACTGTCAGCAAATTCATATCTATTATCAGTATGTCCACCCCTTACCCATTGAGAGTCAACTACATGCTGCGGAAGAGAGGACATTAGCCTTGGAGTACTGAATTCACGAAACAAACATACGTTGAGAAGGGGAGCGTAAGAAGCGGCAAACACAATGTCACTGTTTCCTGTTCGGATTTTCCATTATTACCAATAAGTTAATTCAAGTCTGGTTACGACGAACTTTCAAGTCCAGTCATGAACGCTGCTTCTCCTGTAGAGCCTGAACAAGATACAATCAACAAATGGCACCGCAGCATGTCAAAGTAGCTGACTTTGCATGGTTGGGTATGTAAGGCGACCGTCCGAAGGAGATCCAAAGATATCGTTCGGGTTAGTCGATATAGCAGCATATTCTCCCTGGAAGATAATGAATATCGGAAGCAGCCACAGTAGCATACTAGCAATCACGAACCTCGAAGTACTTCGTTCCGTTACGCTATAGCCATCATCTCTGTAAGTACAGTCTTAAAACGCCGGATCACCCGCCAAATCACCTACCTCAAATCCATCATAAATGAACGAGTTTTCCGCAAACCATGCTGTTAGCGAACAGATCAACACAGCTTTCTATCATGGTCATGTTCGGTACATACAAGGTGTTTGATATACGTGGATATCCCAGTCTTGAGGGTTCGGTGTAAGAACTGGGTTGAATGTGTCCGACGTAGCGATGAAGTCTGAGAAAGGAATGTTACAAGTGATTGAATCGATATGCATGAACAGAAAACTCACGAAGGTCAGGGAACTCAGCCTGCAAAGCCGTTGCAAAGTTCTGCCAGCGGTAGACATATGTACTCGCTGCAAAGAAATCCTAGAAGTACCAAGAGTAAGTGGATAACGTCCTTCTGTGAAAGTAATTGTGCTCCTACCTCGTTCCCGACTTCCACGTATGTCAAACTGAAGGGTTCGGGATGGCCAAGAGACGCTCTCAGTGCAGCTGGATCATGTTCGATCAATAGATTGCTTAAAGACGTAAGAAGTAGCTGGTGCTAACCGGGCTCGCTCTCCGCTGGATCACCAATCACAAAGTTGATCTGAACATATATCAATATAATGCGTTCCTGGTAAAGGATATAGCTCTGAAAACATACTTGATCGATGGCCTGCTGGATGTAAGGCTCCAGGTCATCTTCCGCAATGCTGGTGCCACCAAGTGAATATCCTGTTCGGATTGAGCGTACAAAGATTAGCAACGCAAATCGAGTGAGAAGGCAAACCATTCCATTTACCTGACCAAACGGCCATGATAGGCTCCATGTTCAAATCCTCGCACCACAGCATGTATTCCAAAAGACCGAGACCACTATAATGAAGGTACGATAGTCAGTAAATTTAAACACTAGAAGGCTTTGTGATCAAGTCAGACGGACTCGGTGTTCACGTATCCCCAATCTCCCACACGTCCTGAAAGTAGCGATCATCAATATAATGCACGAGATGTTTCAAGATCAAGACGTGCCTGGCCGGTCAACGAGAGGGCCGACAGTGTTGTTCCATTGCCATCTTGTGCTCACGGTTTGGCCCTATGGTCGCTCGTTAAGTTCTGTGACATACCGCAATGGCTAGGCTAGACTATATCACCTCCTAAAGTAGGGCTTATTACAACATCGAACAACAGAACATAGAGTATACTCACAAGGTTGTTACCTCCTGGAAGTCGGAAGAACGAGGGGCCCATCTCACTCAAAGCCTATCCACACGAAAGTCGTCCTATTAATATTCACCTCTACACCAACGAAGAGTCAACCCACCTCAGCAATATCTATTCTCATTCCATTTGCTCTCCCTTTGAATGTGGGTGGGAACAAGGAAAACATCGCGAAGTTGATCGTCTGTCCACCAACTTCCGACGCGTCCACGGTAAGCGTGAAGTTATTCGCCGTCGATCCATCAGCGGGTGCAGTATGCGGCGTGATCTTAGCATTCACTTGAGCCCAGGTGGTTTGCGCACCCGAGAGGGTCACGTTCGTAGAGCCGAGAATTTGGCCGGTAGATGACTGCAGAGCGAGGACGGCGGGACCGGAGAAAGAAGAGGCTGTTGGGAAACGGTAGAAGAAGGAGGCGCTATAAGTCGAGGAAGTATCGACTTTGATTCCTGTAGAGCAATAGGGCAGGTAATTGATATAAAAATAGAAGGGTGGACAGATGGGGTTTAAGTTTACCAAAATAGCCTTCATTTCCTACGCCAGACAGACCAGTTGTGCCACTCGGAATTGAGACACTTAATGCATTAGGAAGAGCAGAAGAGACAGGAAGTGTTTCAGCAATGACAGTAAGCTCCGCGCCGTTGATGGAGTGCCAGGCATCGAGTGCTGCAGCTGTGTCTATATGCAGTAACATTACGTCGCGCTGTGCAGTTCATGCCAGAAGGCCGTATAGAATAACGTACTTGGAGTGACTTGCTGAAAAGCTCGATTTTGTAGAACTGGAATACAAAATCCCTGTCAGTCACATGTCATCGTGATAAAATAAAGACATACGTTCTGCATATAAGCCACCGTCACCGCTCTGATTCAAATCTTCGTTAAAAACAGCCTTATCGACCACTATCATTAAAGCTTACATGCTACACATGTGAAATTGGGAAACCTCAGGCTCAGAACAAACATTGAAGGGAAGATGCAAAGAACTTACACTAATATCCTATTGCAATGGAATATCGAAGTCAGATGCATGTGATTCCTCCTGTATCATGTAAACTTGGAATTGCTTACCTCGAACATTTGCCCAACTTGACACGTCAATAGAGGATCAGAACCGCTTCAAACAGGATGTGAATCGCAATACTCACATAACGTAGTAGGTACAGCATGACTCGCAGTGGAGCTCACGCTCACTGTCGTCTGAGCGTATACTTGGACAACGCCAAGCAACAGAGCCGTGATCTGCAACATTGGCAAAGCTGGCAAATGGTTCAGTAGCTGGCTGCGGCGCAAAACTATTTGGAAGGAGGTGTTCAACAGGGCCGTTCGAATGATTGCAGTTCAGCTGAGCTCTTCATTTTTAAGTGCTCACCAGTCCATACTTCATAGCCGTCATCATCGTCATCCGCCGGGAACCGCTAAATCCGAGTGGAAGTCAGTAGGTCAACTGCCTCCGTGAGTTCATAACCTCGGCCCGCTCATTCTGATCATGCGCGTCTCAAAATATGAAATTTCTCAGAAGCCCGGACAACAAGAGACATAATAGCCAAGGCACATCGAGAAATGGAAGACATTTGAAGAAGACGAAGTCACATATCCTGATGAATGGTATGAGCCTGTATTATCCCGAGCATCAAAGCCAGCAGTGTGACGAACAATCTTGTTGCATGGTACGCTAAGCCATGTGATGCTCTGAGCAAAATTGACTGCATTACAGATCAGAAGGTGGGGAACATGTCTATATTGAACCTACCGTATGCTACCGTATTATGCTTGCGTGAATAATTCGCGCCAAGACTCAACGCCGTCTCCCAGCCGTCACCCTCCGTCACCTCATCCAGTCCCAAACCACAGGAGCGTCTCGCGAACTTTCATCACCGTTTTGCAGTGGGCAGCCATGAGTAACCGTATTAAGCCGAGCGTGTATAGGTTTTCTTGGTAATCTTTGTGCCATTCTGTCTGCTGCTGGTATGAACATTCGCGGTAAGGGAGATGAGCAGTCTCAGTCCTGCTACAAAACTCGCTAGGTAGCATGCTCAAGAGTAACGCCGAAGCTGCTGCGAAAGCTAAGGCTCAACAGGAGGCAGCAGCTGCGAACACCGTATCCAAGGTGACCAGCAATGGCAGTGCGGGGGTGCCGACGTGGGAGGGGAACACTGAGATGCAGGTTCTCTGCCACCTGTTAAGCATGGAGGTGGGATGAGGGTGAACCTGGGTGAACGAAGATAGGACGAGAATTTTAGTGGAAGATGAGGATGATGATGACAGGAGTGACGATGACCACCATCATACTAGTTCACAGCACCAGGGTCCGAGTGGTTACAATGCCGATGGGTAGAACGATGACGAGGGCTGGGATGGTGAGGAGGACGAAGGTGTAACCGTTTCAGATCACATCGACGGTCTACATAGACATGGTTCTCACTCATCTGCTCATGGCCAAGATTCATCAATCATCGCCTACAGTCCCTTCTCTCCCTCCTTTGCTTTTCGACGCGTTCTTGCCATCAACATTACGAACTAGCTTCGACTCTCCACGGGGGTGGGTCGATTCTACCTCCACTTTCTCTCATAGCTCCCATGCTCTACTTCCGCCGGGGTAATCCACGACAGTGTTCAGTCATTCCAATCCGTCTGTCCCAGCACTGACAACGATAAGATCTTCTGAGCCGACGTTAACGCCTCGTTCTGCCGCGACCCTTAGTAAATGGCTCGCATTTGCGAAGTATACGACACATTTTCTGCATCATTAAACGATAAGCGGGGTGAGCCTATGACGTGGAGTCGGTTGACACTGGCTCTAGCGTAGAGGATCAAGGAAGAACTCAATTCCTACAAGAGAGCGGAGGACGCGCTTTGGAGGAGGCCAGGAGCGTGGGAGTTTCTATTGCCCAGTATGTGAGCTGACTAAGCAGTGGGTTCATCGTTCCTCCTCCCCGGCTTCTCCCTTGCTGTCTCCTGCTTTGTACGTCTCTAATGTAACTGCGTTTGTCTCTATCTTCCACCTGAACCTTGGGGCCTGAAATTGCACCGCGTCAAGAATTCTGCTAACTAATGTGCGCTAACGAGAGATTTATTATGGAGGACAAGATGAGATAGGAAACGGAAATTGAGCATGCTGCTAAGCGTGTTTGTTTTGCTTTACTTGGAAGTAAGTTTACTCTCTAACTTAATGGAATTATTACAGAGGCTAACGAAGTTTCGAAGGGTCCGAAACTCACTTAGTGACCTAAAGACCTCACTTGTCAACTTCACCGCGGTCGCTCGCACCCACATTTTCAACGTCTCTAACGTCTTTTGGACAGGTGCCTTGACGCTGTTTGGCGAGAGTTCACCGTGGCTCATGAATACGTCCTCGATCTAGTTTCAATCTCTACACTTCCATTGACACCTTCATCGCCTGCATTGATCATGAAGGTGCCGGATAACGCAATTTGAGGTCCTCATAGTGTGCTTCACCAAGCAGGCACGCTCAGCGCTGTCTTTGAAGCCGCCGGTCGGTCTCATCATCCAAAATCTAGGCATCTATTGAAAGCTCAGTTTGTTTCACCTTCCTCTTCGCGTGGCATGTGTTCTCATGAATGTCAGCGACATGCTGAGTTGAACCACAAAGCACTCATATTCATATCAATATCCATTCTATTGAGATGATACTATTATACCCACGATTTCTGAGGTAACTGGTTTACTTCATCCCTTCATGGTCAATGTAACAGTTAAACGGGGTTACTTATAACGATTCAAATTCGTACATTTTATGTCTCGCTAGCCCTTCCACATCAAACCTTGCTCAGCCATTGAATATTTGGCGTCATCGACATTTCCCGGGCCTGCCGACTCCCGTGTCCAGCCCGTGACGCTCTTTTCAATTCAAAAGCTTTTAAAGTTCAAGACGCCGTCACTAAGCTAAGTAGGGAGGACCCCTGCACCCGAGCAGCACCCCAACTGACCCTATCGTCACTTTGTAGTCGAATAGCCGACTATATTCGACTATATTCGAGGAGATGCGCATTTCCGATCACCTCTTCAGACTTAATACCAGTGTCTTTGCCCGTAGCCGTGGACCCACAGCGAACAGGCCCCGGCTTCTCATGTCTCCTGGACCCTCTCCCATAATATATATATATATATATCATCCTTGCCACGCGCTTCCTTCTTTCACCACCTCGTATGGGTACATATGATAGTTCACTTGGGTATGCTTCATCCTGCTTTGACAATGGAGTAGAGTTATGATATCAACGGACTCGAATAGGACTCTACTGGCGGGATCGTGGATCAACATGATACTGTACGTGTGGGAGCTTACACAGGTTTGTAGTTTATTTTCTTATTAGCAGCGCACAAACCTTCACTTACCGTCCTAAAGATCCACCGTTACTTTGATGGCTATCCCTCTGACCGTCTGCTCTTCAAGATCGCGATTGTTGCAGCACTATTGTTTGACACCATAGCTACACTTGCAGGATTCGCTTTTGTGTATTTGGTGAGTTGCATTGCGGTTTCTATTGAAGGGTTGTTGAGAAGTTAGCTAACACCATCTGTAGGACACTGTTGTGCATTGGGGTGATATAAATTGCTGATTACTATCCGCAAAGAATATCACCTAACCTATATTTTTAGGTGACCAGGAATATCTCACGATACAACCGTGGTAGGCTAACAGTTTCCGTCAGAGGCTCTACTAATTCATGAGCAAGGGCCCAGCCGGTCGCCACTGCGGCAACGGCTTTATCAGCTGCGATCACCCAGACATTTTTACTTCATCGATATTGGAGTTTGTATGTTCATAAGAGGAACGGTATGATGTTTCGTCTCGCTCAATCGATCTTCCAGAACAGGTCACAAAGTCCTTAGCATGGTAATCCTTGTTCTTGTGATTGCATCGGTGAACTCCAACTTTTGTCAGCGTTGATATTGGGCTCACGAAATAAAAAGACGGCAGGTGCATTTGCCTGTGCGATCACTCCGGTACTTTTTCCGGCATACACTCTGCGCACTGTATATCTGTGGAGTAGTATGTATGTCAATATTGACCCTCCGCGTAGAATAAGTATTCATTGAAACACCTTTGATTCAGTTTGTGGCTTCTTTCAAGCATGCTGGCTGATACTATTACTGCGGTTGCGTTGTCAATTCAGTTCCTACGAGTGGACGCGCATTACAAGTCCACGAGAAAGTGTGTCTCTGTTAGCATCATTCCATTCACTAGATTCATCTTCCATGTCATTCTAGGCTAATGCGAAGGCTCGTCATTTTGACCATTCAGACAGGCACTATTACTGCTGTCTGGGCTATAGGCATGCTTAGCACTTTTCTATTGTTTCCTGAGGAAAACTGTGTGCTTTCTCTGCCAATCCCGTCCTCGCAGCCACTAACTCTCCCTATTTATAGTTTGTGCTGTCCTGGGCTTCTGTATGGGAAGAATATACTCTCTTACTCTTTTATTCAACCTCAACGTTCGGCACCGCTTGCTCAGACACGACAGCATGATTAACGTTGAGTCCATTCACTTGGATGACGTGCCTCCGACAAATGGAAATCTGGAGAATGTAGATGCCATGTCAGAAACAACCAGAGGTGAGAATGATTCAAGTCCATGCCATTGAGTTTCGTTCGTCGCTAATTAGCACAGTAAAATCAGATACAACTAATCACTTTATAACTTCTAACGCAGTGCGTCTCGAATCAAATCTTTTATGATCTGTACAGACGGTGTCTCTGTAGTCTAGTGCACATATCTCGCATGTTCAACCTACCTTAGACATTGTAAATGACCGGGAATCGTCATGAGAAAGGTAGGACATATGCCGATCTTCCAAGCTTTTCAAAAGAGCCACTATGATAGCGTGCAAATTCTCAAAAACCTCGTTGGCACCATTTACATAAAGTAGTCAATTCCAGTAATAAATGTATTATTTCCTTGGCAAATCCTATACCAGTCTTGTAGTTGTTGGTACTAACATGCACATTTTGAATTACTTCGAAGAAGATTTGTAGCAATGCAATATGTTCAGAGAGAGACGTATCAAAAACTTGTTCGGCAACACTTTGTATTTTGAATTTACTGGCAAGCTGGTAAGTATATCTTTGAAGACAGGAGCAACATTTTTGCGTGGTACTTGTGAGCACTTGATGGGCGCTAACAAGGCCAAAATCATAAATGCAAACTAGCCGAACAGACCAGCTAGTAGTATATTCATTCAGCACGTATAGATAGATTAGGAAGCAATTGCGTACAGTATATAAGTATGGACAAAGTATTCAAATGCAAAACGCGCATTTCTACAGCATTAATTCATTTCATTCATTGCAGCCCTCGTTAAATCGCCTCTTAATCTTCTGGGTCACTGGCGGAGGACACTGGCACTCCAGCCCTCGGTATAGGAGTAGGCATCCACTTAGAATAGGAGGGCGGGCGTCGGCCAGTCCCGTTGATATTCAAGGTAGGGGCTAAATGAGCCAACGGCGTTTCCGGATCCCAAAACCAGTGATCCTTCGTTGGCTTCTCGTCCATTGAAATACCATGCCTGTACGTACAAAAGTCAAGATTCATACAAACTCGTATAAAAACAAACAAGTGAACGACGTACCGCTTGCGAAGGTGTAATCGAAGTTGACTCATTGGCTCAGAGCAATTACAAAGTCGACAACGAATCGAGCTATTGCAATGGACGGTCTCGCTGTCCGAGCCTGCTTCGCTGGCGGCAGCGAGGATATGTTCTGTGTACTCACCAAAGTTGTTGATAGAAAGGCTATGGTGATGGTTGGCATGCACAGGCTGGTATAGCGACATTAGCTTGTGAACTTACATGGTAGAGGAATGTGTTATGTGAAGCCTTACCGCTCTCATCCACCAAAAAAATTGCCTTTCGTAGGGCTGTTTGCATTGCTCGAAATCGCATTCAATCAACAGTTGGTTAGCTGAGGACATATCGTCAAACGTTGCCGTGGCAGGATCAAGACCATAGGCTTCTACAATCGTTCTGACCGTCTGGGCTCCTTTATTAAAATACCTGATTTTGCCAGGTGTCCATGGATAAGAGTTGAACACGGAAAAGGGGTTGAAAAGATCGAGATCTGCATGCTTTGGTCGATAGTGAGCAAGGGCCTCTGCAACACAAGGATGCTTTCGCTGATGGAAGAACATCCTTGGATACCAGAAATACTCAGGACATTCGTCAGAATTTGGGTCCTCGCACTTGAAGATAGACGTCGCCAGGTGTAGGTCAGATGGCTTGGCCTTAGGCACTTCCTTTCGGAAGGCAGTCATGAGCTCCTTTTCCCTAGCAGCTCTCCACTTGGCGATCATCGGGGGTAAGTTTTCTTCGAAGATTGGAGAGAAGTCGGATTCTTTGACCTCCTGGTCGAACGAGGTACACCAGATAACATGGTCAAATAGTTCGCTGGCGAGAATATCCCCAAGTCCAGGAAGGATCGTCTGAAGTTGTTGTTCACAAAATTTCTCGTACACCTTCTTGAGAAGAGTGTAGCGCGAATGTAATGCATGCCGTTGCTGAACCTTGATGCGTTCACTTTTGTGCGCTTGCAAATGCTCGATCAAGGGCTGCCTAATAGACTCCCATCCTAAATTAATGACCTAGTTAGCAATTGCTTCCAACGATGCAAAACATATCGCTTACTCCGGTCGGTAAGCTTAGCGGTTCCATTAACCAACTTGTGCTTGGAGAACGTGTCGCCTTTCTTCTTAGCCATAATCCTACGAGCCTCATCCGCCCAACCGATCTGATGAAGCCTACCCAGGATGCTACAAAAGTGATAAGAGGAGGGTAATCGGCTTGGGCACTATAGGACTCACTCTTCTCGACGTCTGGATCGAGCAGCCTTTAATTCACGTTCGCGTTCCTTTAGCAGGTCATCACGCCACACATAGCAAAGTGCAATATGCTAAAAGAGAAGATTCAAAAAGTGTGCTTCTAAATCAGGTGAAATTCTCATACGTCTCTTAAAGCTTTCTGATCACGAATGCGCTCTCTGATCCATTGTTGCCGTTGATGGCGGTCGTTGATTGCTATATACTCTGAAAAATACTGCTTCACGACGGAAGGCATAAACATCTGAAGGTGTTGCCCTGATAAGATGTTTCAGTATCAGACTAAGGTGTACGTCAAAAGGAACTGGACATCTTACAACTATTTTTCTTCATTTCTATATCAGCCCAGTAACAAGGAAGAAGGCGCGTAACTTGATGAAGTGAGTGGCTTGAAACTACGAATTCCGTGCATTTCCCCTCCACCCATGCATCATCGAAGGTAGAGAAGCTGTAAACGAATGTTCAATTCAAGACATGCAAGCTAGTAAAGCGAGGCCGTACACGTTAAGTAAACACTTTTTGCAACAACGCATGCGATATTCCCAGATAATGGTTTCGCAGCGGGCTTTAGCCGCACAGACCTGAACAGCAGTTTATGAGTATCGAACACACGGGTCTACTACTTTTACGTTCAGAACTTACGTGACAGTGAGGAGAAAACATGAGATTAGCATATTGAGGCTCGTTCAAATCTGGTGGCAGGGGTGGGAGACCTTCATAGTTTGCGCGCGCTGTACGCCAGATATATTCTGATGATTTATCCATGAGTATATCGCGAAGGGCTTTAGAAGTTCGAGCGAGGTGCAGGATGTCAGGAGTTCGCAAATAGCAGAAGATCTGTCCGAACACATCTATTAAACTGGTAGTAAACGAGCCAGTAAGAACGCACCTGAAGTATAACTTCAATTGGTACATCGGTAACAAGCTTATCCAGGAATCCGAGCTTTCCTCTGATGTTCTTGAATCTCTTGTCAGCGGGAATTTTTCGAGAGATCTTGCTTGACCCTTTCTTCCGAGTCACGCGTTTGCGACTTGACATATCCTTTGCTCGCTTCTCATCGTGTTCGTCATTAAATTCTCCGTCAGACGCGTCCGTGCGTGTGCGCTTCCGATTACGACTGGCAGAAGATTGACTCCGGTGCTCTTCATCGTCAGCGTTGGCGGTCTGAGGCGCCGAGGCATCGGGCTCAGCTTGCCTCTTTGCTTGCAAACGTAGAGACGACCTTCTTGTTTCCATCTGTGCTTCTTTACAGGACACAGAAAGGATGATGAGGGAAGATGGGCCGGGTGGGCCAATAATTGAAGGAATAGGAGTCAAGTGCAAGTCACGGTCAAGTAGCGAAAATTAAAATGATCTCGTGCTGGCATCACGTGCCACGTATGAATGAGTCATGCGAGGCTCAGAGGCATTGCGAGCCTTGCATGCGATGCTTACATTATGTAAGTTACACTGGATAATAATCACCGGCACCATTCGCATTGGCAACGACGCCACCAACGATGATGCCAAGTTTCAATAGATACTTATAGTTGAACCCAGGTTGAACCCAATATCATCTTCTATAACTAATAGGCTTACTACAATTTACTGGCCAAACATTATCTTTGACTTTATCCAGAATGTCTGAGAGCGGTATCGGCGACGTACTTGGTATCTGTGTCATTGGTTTATGTGAAGCTTTTGCCGGATGTTTGGTAGACTTCGCATCTCTTCGTGCGTCTCATGATTTTTCTATCCAAATGTCGCTGATGGAATTCTTGAAACAGGCCATGGATGTACAGAAACTATGTGCACATGTTCCTGCTGTTGCAATCGTAGTTGTGGTCCAAGTTGCTCATGCTCATGCTCATGTGTGGAAAGGGATTTTGAAGATGAAGGCTGTGGTAATGCACGATCTGGTCGTGGAGCGTTAGAGAGGCAGCCGTTGATAGGTTCCGAGAACCAACCTCGTCCTCATCCACCAATGGAGCCTCCGCTGAATGTGAAGAAACCATGAATTATAACTAGACGGATCTCGTCGTTCAGGTACGTGCTTAACCTGTCTTTCGCTCTCAGGCGCTAGCTCACCTTATCTTGTAGACCTGGTGAGATTCTAGTTATGCCTCTCATCACTCGAGTTTTGCATTGTTCCTTGTAAATTATTCGTGCTGTATCTATACGTCAATGAATTGTCATTCATGTCATCTGGTGCGCAGCCTGCATGAACGTCTTCTCTTGCATTGATCTTTTGTCTGTCGTTTCCGAGCCGCAAAAAGATTTCTCGACATACAGGCTCTCCTGCCGGTATTTTCGACCATCTCCTGAACTTGGGCGACAATGTCCACTACTCCCACTCAAAAACTCAGTTTTGTCACTGGACACTGCCTGGCGGGGATGCTCCGTTTATTCTTTCTGCTCGCCGTTGTTCGACCCAACGGTTTCACTAAAGTTGGATTGTTGAGTAGCATGCTGGCGGGTCAATCTATCCTCTTTTTCCGCCGGAATTCTTTGCCGGCTGGCAAGACCTCATTGAAAACTTTGATTGTCTACGAGTCAGGGACTGGGTATTCCTAGCTGGCTTCGCAGTGGCCTTATTTGGGACGTAGTCACCTGAAGTCCTTGCTTCAAAATATAAACCATGCTAGTGCGATTACATGTCTAGTCATCCTAAAGCGTTTTTAGATACTATCTGTCTGTACTGGACCTTTTTTATTAAGTTCTATTGCCATCGATTACTTTCTCTACTTTTCAGCCAGCAATGTGCTGTCGCTGTCGACATCGATTATCGCGGTCCATCGAGGTCCGTTGAAACACCGACCCTAAAGTACTCCCGTGACCGCCACTTGGGATCTAAAATTTTTATCGCTGCACACTGTCACTTACTCTTTTTCTTCTATCCTCACAAAAATGTCTATTGGCACTCTCTACACTGTTCCTCAGCAGCCAAAAGGCAAAATTGTACGTTTATTTAGCTATTTTATCAACTTTTTTCTCTGTTCTCGGTCTTATGATGCGATCGATAGATTAGGGCAACGGCAGCCTTTGGTGGTGTAACTCTTGACGCAACTCCGAGCGACTACGTCCACTTTGAATCGAACAAGAAGCCTGATTTTCTTGCTAATTTTCCTCATGGCAAGATCCCGTCTCTCGATGGAAAGAATGGATTCAAGCTCTTCGAGGGTATTCCCATTGCACGATATGGTGAGTCGACTTGAGGATCAATTTTCGATCGAGCAGTTTCGTTCTGTGATGAGATTTTTATTATTTCAGTTATCCCTGTCTTAACATTTATGTCGAGATCTATTGAAAATCTGACTATCTTTTGCTTCTTCGCTTACCGACTCTTCTGACTTACTTCTTGATGTCCAGTTGCTGCACTCGCCCCCAACTCCGGTCTTTTGGGAACCAGCCTTGAAGAGGCCGCTCTCGTAGACCAGTGGAACCACCTTGCTGAGAACGAGATCGACATCTTGACTGACTACATCCGACAATTAACTAGCGGTGTCCTAGCTTACTCTAAACCCGTACGCCTCCTTCATACCTCATTATATACCCGACTCTCACCTCGTTTCAGATCCACACTGCCCTTCTCGAGCGCCAAGCCCGCACCCTCGGCACCTTCGAAAAGCACCTATCCGAAAACACATTCCTCGTTGGCGAGCGCATCACCCTCGCTGACCTCGTCCTAGCCGGGATCATCCAGCGCGGTGTCACCCTGACCATCGATGCCTCCGTCCGCGCCAAGTTCCCCAATGTCATTCGTCACCTCGAGACGATTGTCAACCAGCCGAAGCTCAAGGAAATCTACGGCCAGATTGAGTACGTCGAGAAGGGGGTGCAGTTCGTTCCTCCTGCAAAGGAGAAGAAGGAGAAGGAGCCTAAAGCCCCTGCTGCTCCCAAGGAGAAGAAGCCCAAGGCCAAAGAAGAAGATGAGGAAGAAGAGCCCCTCGTTCCTGAGGAGCCCAAGGCCAAAAATCCTCTCGATGAGCTCCCTAAATCCAGCCTGAACCTAGAGGACTGGAAGCGAGCGTACTCCAACCTCGACACCCGGGGACCCGGTGGTTCCCTCGAGTGGTTCTACCAACAGTACGTTTGCTAGTGCTGCTTTGAATATGAGCTGGGCTAATGAACAATTTGTGTATTCTCAGTTTCGACAAAGAAGGGTTCTCTGTTTGGAGGGTAGACTTCAAGTATAACAATGAGCTTACGCAGACGTTCATGTCTTCTAACCAAATCGGCGGGTTCTTCAACCGTCTCGAGGCTTCACGCAAGTACCTCTTTGGCTCTGTCGGTGTGCTTGGAAAGACCAACGATTCGGTGATTTCTGGTGCACTCATTGCTCGCGGACAGGATATTGAGCCTGTGGTGAATGTTGCGCCGGATTGGGAGTCGTACTCGTACACCAAGCTGGACCTCACTGATGCTGCGCAGAAGGAGTTCTTCGAGGGTGCGCTTGCTTGGGATTTGAAGGTCGATGGGAAGGAGTGGGTTGATGGAAAGAACGTCAGTTTTTCTTTTGTAATTCCTTTGAGCGTCTGTGACACGAGGCTGACCACATACATTTCTTTTTCTTTTCTTACAGTTCAAGTAAACGGTGACGTTTTTCACGCCCGTTTTCTTTTTGTGATTTTCATGTGCTCGCTAGAATATCCTCCCTCACATCTTATTACATATCTCCCTGCCCTAGCGCCGCGGCTGTCCCATGTAGGCCCGCTCGCATTTGTTTATAGTTGTGCTTACTAGGTGGTATTGTTGTTTGAATAAAAGAAGTGCCAAAATTTTTGTTGCGCAGAAACCTCTGCCAGTCGCTGGAGGAATATCCATAACGGTGTACGGTGGCTGGCATATGTGGTGTCCTCGAGCATTATGAACAGGAAGCATTTGTCATTCATAGACCTCGATAATGAATTTACATATACCGATAGTCATGAAACAATCGATTCTGTTCGTACCCTGTACACTGCCCTTCGCCGCAACTCCAAGCCGCCGTAAAAATCCCCGGTTAGTAAAAAAAAAATGCAAGCATTTTGTAAAGTTACTGGAAATCGGAGAAAAGGAAAGGGTTTGGGATAAAAAAATAAGATTTGTTACGAGGGCGCGAACAGGAGTTTAAGGCCAGGGAAAATTGAATATTTACATTCTCATCATGAAAGGGGGGTGGGGGGTGAGGGGTGTCAGTGAGAGGGTGAGGATGGCGATGCGGGGGCAGGAGCGTAACATGGAGGGTGCTTTGTACTTGCCTTATGGGGGCTGCAAGACACATACATGCACGCGTGCATGGACCTGGGTCTGGCATAGTCTAGTCGACAAGTGACGGTGATGGTCTTGAAGAGACCACGGAGAATGCTGTTTTGAGCTTCCCTGGGGCCGCGATGAACCAAGGCAATCCTGAACAGCCATCTGCTAGAAAAAAATTGTGAGCCATTTGTTCAGCATGAAGGAGTTCGAGGTAGGAAATCAGTAGTGTTACAAAAGTCTCGACATGAGTGTTAAGACAGGGATAACTGATAAATATATTCTCATCATGAAGTGAAAGGAGGGAGTGTAGATGGATATGTGTATGGGCGGTAGAAATAGCGAAGAGGGTGTATCATAACATGTAATTGTGTACTCACTGTATATCGCCCGCAGTTGACGTAGCTTCCGAGTTTGTTAGACAAATAACCGAGAACGGGTCAAGGTTCTTCATATAGAGGAATTGATAATACACCTGCGAGACCAAAATGCAAATCGTCAGTATGTGTTACACGACCGCCAAATGAACATTTTGAGGGGAAGAGAAATCAGAATGATGTATGTTTCGACCTGAAAACTAAGACAGGGTCAACCGAAAGAATTATACTCTCATAATAGATCGTCTAACGCAAAACCGAGGAAGTGAAAGGGAAAAGCAAGAAGAAAAGTTGACAGCTCACATGCGAAGGCAAAATCGACAACTGGCGAGTCACTGAACAATATTCGAACGCTGTAGACTTGGCGTGAAGTGTCCGCGTTCTCCAGAGCAGCAATGCATTGCTATAGAGCTATAGAGATATTGAGCGAGGGCGTGCAATTCATAGCTAGGACTATGTAGTCACAGTCTAAGTAGAGGTTCAAGGAGTAAAATTAGGGCTGGAGCCTGGCCCGGGCAGGTTGCCACCTTAAAGTTTAAGCGGAGCTTCAACTTGAATACTTTCGCCGGGGGCGGCTAGGTTGACGTCTGGTTGACGTTCTCCTCGACGAGTCGACCTGCTACGTACCCCAAGATCTTCCTAAAACTCTTCCTCCTGCAGGCCCTCTGTACTAGCTTCATTATATTGATGCTCTATGAACTGTGTCCAAGTTGGTGTAACTTTTCAAGACTCGAGAGATAGTATCAATGATTCCGAGATGGAATCCGAACGAACCCTGAAATCCACTGTGAGCCTGGCTTCCTGATACTCATCTCTATACATCTGACCGTATACACAGGATAGCTCCACTCCTTTCTTATCTCGGACTTGGGATCTAAAATTTTTGTCACTGCGACTCACACTTTCTCTTTTTCTTCCATCCTCACAAAAATGTCTATTGGCACTCTCTACACTATCCCTCGGCAGCCAAAAGGCAAAATTGTACGTTTATTATCAACTTTTTCCCCCTGTTCTCGGTCTTATGATGCGATCGATAGATTAGGGCAACGGCAGCCTTTGGTGGTGTAACTCTCGATGCGACTCCGAGCGACTACATTCACTATGAATCGAACAAGAAGCCTGATTTTCTTGCTAAATTTCCTCATGGCAAGATCCCGTCTCTCGATGGAAAGAATGGATTCAAGCTCTTCGAGGGTGTCCCCATTGCACGATATGGTGAGTCGAATTGGAG